>WHPZ01589376.1:0-15167 GCA_016617965.1 Macrosiphum rosae | reverse complement strand
ATATTTATTTCCATAATTAATTTTTATATATTTATATTTTATATTTTTTTTATAATGACGTTTTTAAAAATTATGAAAATAAAATAACAACTAATTAAAAAAAAACTATATATTTATATTTTATATTTTTTTGTTACCGGACATTTTTTAGCAGGATATTTTTGGTACAAGTTCTTTTGAAACCGGATCAAATGTCGTGGATCAATTGTCGCCGGATATAATTTACCGGACCAAATGACGTGGAACCGTAAAATAGGAATCAAAATATCACTAATCTGAGTTCCGGGACACGGTGACATAGAATGAAACGAAAAGGTAGACCAAGAAGCTAAAAAAGCAAAACACTGATATTCGCAAATTAAATACTACTACTTTTTCAGATATAAAAACCAAATTAAAGAACTGATTAAAATCAAATGGCAAACGCTCTGGCTCGAACAAAACACTAAATTAAGAAAAATTAAAAACTCCATCTTCAGATGCCGTAACTCCCTCACGAAAAGAAGAAAAATAGTAATAATAAACGGACTCCTCATCGAACACACGACATGACAAACCCATAGTATCTCATGGCAAAGGATGAAAAACCAATGTGTACCACATGTGGTACTGAACTATCAATCAATCATATCCTTACAAAATGCCTTCAGTACACAGAGCCATAGAGGTCAATAGAGGACGACAAACTCACTAACGGCTAACCTAACAAATTTTAACTTTTTTGAGAAAATCTGAATTGTTCGATTTAATTTAAATATTATAATTAAGAATAATACATTAGAAAAGAAATAATTGTAATTAATATAACAGAAACAACTAATAGATGTTGTCGCTGATGTTTTGTTTAAGATCAATAAAAAAAAATAAAAAAATGTAGGTACAATGTATTTAAATTGCAATTTAATTTAAATTAAATAACAGTATAATATTAAAAAATGAAATCATTTGGTAATGCTTGTTATGCTTATTATGCTTATTAATTTGTATGTAATTTATTAATATAAATGTATACTTTATTTGTTTAATAGTCGAAGAACTTAATAAGAATGGAATTGCAGAATGAGAATTCAATAATTAATTTAAAGTATATGAAAATTACTGGAATCTATCAATTAATAAGACCATCAGATAGCTTAAAATTATTCAATATGAATATTTATAAAATGTCATTCATCGCGCAAATACAAATCCTTTCTATTACTACGTTAATGAGTTTATATAGCATTTATTCTTGTATAAATGATGTAAATCAAATATTCAATTACAGTATAATGATTTTCGCTACTAACTTTGCAATTTATAAGTATTACTTTATAATCAAAAATGCAAAAACCATTTGGAACTTTACGCATAATATGATGTCCACTAATTTCCTATGTTATAAAGTCCACACAAAAGAAATATATAAAGTTGCTCGAACTAGGAGCTCAACTATAACATTGATTTCCCTTGCTTTGTGGTCTTTTATTGTATTATATTGGAGCTTGTCGCCAATTTTAAGCGATAACAGTTATTTAAAAGTAAAATTCGAAAATGGCGTACAAGGTTATCGCTTAAATGCTCTTGGGTTGGTATATCCGGTAACTGATACATTTTACAATAAATATTTCCACGTATTTTATATAATTGAAACAATTGCCTTGATATGTTGGGCTCAAATGATGTGGGTTTTTGATATTCTAATGATTTCGGTGTGTGTAAGTATTGAATACCAACTTAAGACTATTGCTGAATCGTACAGTGGTCTAGGCCTCAACCATAGTGAATTGACGAGTGAGTTAAATATTTCAAAATATTATCGATTTCATATTTCCAAATAGAACATTTCAACAGAAAATTAAAAACATTCACAAACGTGTTTTACTTGTATTTATGTGCAGGTACCAAAAGCGTTGAAGCTATATCAGATTTAGAAGTACTAATTCAAGATCAACAAAATATTTACGAGTAAGCAAATATATTAAGAGGTCGCCACACAGTCATTTGTTGTCTATATGGTGCATACCATAACAAATTTAAGCTCAGTAGATCACGTTTAGCTCCGTTAGTTTAAGAACCACACCAATCGACTTAATAAATGAGATTTTATGGTAAGAACATTATCTGTGTGTATAATAATATGTGTTTTTAGGATAGTTCAACTTTTTAGCAAGTTATACAAATTATCGTGAATTGTAAAGGCTCATAGCTCACTTAAAACTGAGTTATCATAAAAAAAAACTACATAAGAACATAGGCAATATTCTTACCTTTAAGTTTATAATAGATATATTCAGTTTAATTTTTAAACTAACGGATTTAAAAGTGATCTTCTGGACATGCATTTGTTATGTTACGCACTTGTCAGATAGAGACAACAAATATCTGTGTAGGGTCCTCTTAATGTAAATGTTGATAAACAATAAATTAACAATACAATTTATAAATAATAAGTATGACGATTTTTTAGCGTTATAGGGTAGTTAAACTATGATTACTTGGAGATTGGTTACTTATTTTCAGCAACTTAGTATTTCTAGATATTAATTTTGAATGTAATGAGATTCATAAACAATTTTATGTTTTCAGAAAAATGAAAAATATGTATCAAATACTTAAGCCATTTACATTTATTCAAGTAGCAGCTGAGTCATTTCAAATTATTTTACAGTCTTGTATGATTTTAAAGGTGGATTTATTACTATTGGAAAAACGCTTTGCCTTATATTAATTACATATTTGTGTTTTAGTTTTATTTTGATGGATCATTATCATTAACATTTTTTCTTAAGTTCTTATTTCCGGAAATAACATATTCATGCCATTTATTCCTCACTTGCTACTTGTATAGCATTGTTAATGAACAAGTATGTATAGTTTAACCTCCGAAATATAATTTGGTTTTATGTTCAAAATATTTCTGGCTTGAGAATTAGAATATAATTTTATGATATGCACATATAGTGACATGCTTCATATTATGGGAATAATGAGTATGATCAGAATTTAATTTCGGATGTACGCATAAATACCTAAAATTATACTCTAAAATAATATATATTTTTTTTTTAATAATTATTAATAATTACAAATTTAAAAATTTTGTAACATCAAAGAAATAGTTGATTTTATCTTGGAAAATTATATACATTATAGGCACTTTCATATTTTATATTTTAATTTGATTTTAGAAGGAATCAATGAATTTTGCTCTTTACAGTAGTAATTGGACGGACATGAGTATTAAGTTCAAAAAGTTACTATTGCTTATAATGCGGATGAATAATGCTGAGAATTTGAAGATGAAAATATCGATGAAAAGAATGGTTAATATGGAAATGTTTGCGGATGTAAGAACAATAATTATATTGGTTTAATTTATTCTATTATAGTAGGACAATTACATATTTTTTTTTTTACTGGTGTGTATAGTATAATAATATATAACAATGACGAATTAATATACATATAGATAAAATTCATATAATTATAGATGGTTAGATGGTATATTGTATTATTAATTTTCATATGTTATAATCAGTTTCAAATATTTTTGTGTTTATTACATTTTTGTTTTAGGTTATGCACACAGCATATCGTATAATATCAGTGATGATAAACAGTTATAATACCTGATTAATTATAAATATACGCGTACCAAC
This sequence comes from Macrosiphum rosae, assembly GCA_016617965.1. NCBI lineage: Eukaryota > Metazoa > Arthropoda > Insecta > Hemiptera > Aphididae > Macrosiphum > Macrosiphum rosae. The sequence goes on along the minus strand of WHPZ01589376.1, from coordinate 11,526 downwards.
ACAATGAACTTTTGGTCTGTGTTATGTACAATTTTCTTGTAGTTGGCTTGAATTTTTTGACAAAATGATTTCTGGAAACCTTTTTTTTTTATATAGAAGTAAGAATTTAGATAAAAAATCATAATATTAATAAATATACAGTCTAAATATTTTACAATATTCGGAAATTATAGAAAAATGAGTATCATTCATTATTAAAATAAAAGCTGTTATAAAGAGAGGTAATATTATATCAGTTTGTATATAGTGTGATTTTTTTTTAATTATTTGGTATATCTGAATTTTAATTTAAGATTTACCCATAAAACATAAAACTTTGTAATTGGTCATTGGTATTAAATTTAAAAAAAATAAACACCATTGAACTTCCACATACTACATAATATTATATTATAATGATGTGTACTATTATATCACCCAGTGAAATTATAATACGATATAAATATCATACTCCACCTATGATGTTTAATATTTTAGATGAGCACTCCCAGACGCATAAATCTTAAAAATCATACTCTCTTACCAACCACGAGACCACCAAACGGACATTTTCGACCATATCATCGGACATTTCCCACTGAAATAGTGGAAGGGTTTTGTTATCGCCACTATAGCGAATAGCTTCAAAATAGCCCGTACAAACCCTGAAAATTACCAGTCAGTGGCTCAAAGGCAATAAAGACAAACATTGTTTTTTCAATATTTTAGAAAAGTCAAATATAATTTGTTTGTTTAATTCTTATTCTTTTTAAGTAGTTTCAAATATATGACAATAGTTAATAGGTATAAATTAGATATCTAAAATAGTTTTAAATACTCATGAGTCGTGAGTATTTCAATAATATTTGAAATGATTTTTTTTAATGATTGAATAATATTTATTCAAATAATTTTGAAAAGTAGAATTAATAACACTGATAGTCGTTTTTAAAAAGCTTAAATAAGTAACTGAGTTTAAAAAAAAACATTGGGAAGTAGGGAACTAATATGAATTATTCTCAAATCACTAATGTGAAAATATGAAAATATTTACATATAGGTAAAACACTCGATTTAAAAGTTAATACTTATGAAAATGTTAGTTTGCTAAATATAAATAATATATTTGTTTTATTAAACATTTCACATGCGCTATACGCCTATACGTTGATACCAAATTATGAGCATTTACCTACAATTTTACTAAAAATGTATAATTTAAAAATGCTCATAACTTGCTGTATAATTAAAATATTTTAAGAAATGTACATCTTAGTATATTATAGTCTTACCATTAAATGTTATAATAGTTCAATTCACTACAATATGAAAATAATGTGAAAGTAACACGTCCTATGTAAATACTTAAATGGATATTTAACTTTGACTGGAATTAAAATATTTTGAAATTTTTTTTTAATATTTTAATTTTACACAATTTTCAATTTTGCATTTTTTTTCCAACACAATATTAATATTTTATAAGCATTGGATTTTCATGTTAACTAAACATTTTTTTTCCAATATCGTTTAGTGTAGTGAGGTATAAGTTAACGAAAGTAGAGGGGCGCATAGTGTTTTCCGCGTCTATCCGCTCTGCCAAGGATTTAGGCTCCGAAGTAGGCAGTATTGGATATGTTTAATGCTAAACGTTAAGTGTGTTAAACGGTACGGTGTCACTTAGGTATGAAGTATATACATCAAAAAAAAAAAAATAACATAGTTAAGCGGATAAGTTATATTCTGAGAGTAAAAATTGATATGCAGTGCGTTTGTAAGATGGAGACAACACTATTACGACTATATAAGACTTATAAAGTATTTTTAAGTGAAACTCGCAGCACTAGTAAATAAAATATTATGCATCTATATACTTACGTTTTGTTAATAACACTTTAGATTGTTTAAACCATAATATATTAAAGACAATCGACGAATTTTTTTTCTTATGTCTCAGAAATAATTTAATAAAAATAAAATAGGTATTATATTATAGTCATTATTATATTCAATTATATTCCCATGTTGTTAATTATTATGTCTTCATTCGTTATATGAAATATGAATGTATAAAAAAAACCCCTTTAAAAATGAGCTCCTCTTGTATTGATTAAATGAACGGTAATTAAGAAACAATAAATGAATAACACATAATATGAATATGAAAACGTTTATTTCATTAATTATGTCGCCAGAAAATTGTTTTATATTTCAGTTGTGTTTCTACTGAGTCAACTATAGTACCTACAAATTCATTTATTTCACAACCGAAGTGCTTTCTGACCGCAAGCCAAAAATTATAAATAATCATTTTAATTACTAAAGTTGTGTGTTGTGATTAAATTATAATAGGTAGACTACTTATCGGTACCTACTTAAATGATTTTTAAAAATACGCATTTCACATCTATTTGAAACAAGATTTGTTGTTATATAAGGTAATTATTTTATCAGTAAACACTCACTAATCATTATACGTTGTAAAGAATTTAAGTTTTTAAAAATATTTTAGATAATTTGAAGTCATCCCAAAACAAAAATGTTAAAAAATAATTCTATTCCATTCTAGCAATATCTTTGTAATTTGTTTAATTGTTTACTCTTTTAAATAACAGCATACATATTTTTTAGTTTCATATTCCAAAGCAGAATATTTTTCTGAAAATTTCAATACGTAAAATTAAAATTTATTACAAATATCTAGTTAACTAATTATTGTTATAGTAGGTAGGGATAAAGTATTTTACATTTAGTATATACTATATAAGTATATTTAATGTTTTGTGTATAATAAATTAGTGTTGTAGGAGTGGCATAGGAGTATACGACCAACATTATATTACATATTACATAGTATCCTTGAAGATCCACTCAATTCTTCTCATCTAAACTTTAAAATTTAAATACATATAAGTTACAAATAAATAACAACAACTCGCTCGAAATTCGAAAGTAATAATTTATATGTATGAAAAATTTCTGCGATTTAGAATATGAAATAAAAAAGGTATTCTGTCATTCAAAATACTAAATAATTTACAATATTAAAATGATAAAAAGTAGTAAAGTAGACTTCACATTAGGTATGTAAAAAAATATCTTCAAAATAACGTGAATTCTTATCGAGGTAACAAGTGTTATTACTCTTAAATGTTAAAAAAAATTACAGAGTGTATATAGATTATTAATTGTTATTATTTTAGTGTATTTCAAATTTTCAAAAACAATATGAATGTCAATGATGAGCAAAACTATATAGTTAATCTGAAGTTAATGAAAATTACTGGTTTCTATCACTTGATAAGTCCAGGAGCTCCAAAGTATTTTGGATTCAACATTTATAAAGTTACAGCTGCAATTGAAGTTATGACTGGTGTATTCGCAATCACAATGCTATTTTTAAGCTCATATTATTACCTGGATAATACTAATGAACTAATGAGTCACTTCATGTTGGTTGTGGCAATTTTTTTTTCATCTTTAAAAATATTTTGGGTATCCAGGAATTCAGAAACAATTTGGAATAATATGGATATGACTTGCATCCATTTCCTATCGTACACAGGGCATAAAAAAGAAATACTTAAAAACGCGAGAGCTAAATCAATTTTAACAACAATTCTTTTCGTCATACTTTGGTCTTCTGTGACCGTTGCTTGGTCTATATCACCATTTTTTGTCAAAGACATATATTTGAATGTTAAATTCAAAGATGAAACACGCCGATTCCGCTATAATTCACTTAACTACGTGTATCCAATTAGTGAAGAATTCTACAATGAACATTTTTTATATTTTTACGTCGTTGAAATGCTCTCGGTCGTATTTTGGGGTCATGGTACAGTGGCGTACGATACTTTTGTGATTTCAATATGTATTACAATTGCATTCCAACTGAAAACAATAGCTGTATCCTACATCAGTCTGAACGACAGAAAGGGTAAGTTGTGTTCAAATTAATTATCAAGATATGATATCATATTTAACTTATTAAACATATTTAACATTATCTGAATTTTGATTAACTAATGGTTGTATTCAGGTGATATAAAAAATCTTAAAGATAATGATTTAGAAGACATGTTTAATTTAAAACTATTAATTCAAGACCAACAAAATATGTTCAAGTAATTATTAGTTATTTTATGGTTTGATTATTCGATACATTAAACTATATTATAATGGTCATTTAATGCGATACCAGCTGTCTATAATATTGTTTTAAATTATTTTTGATTTATTTTTGGTTTTCGAATAGAATTATTATACAAAAGTAAATTTATAATATGATTCCAGAAAAATAAAAGAAATATACAAAATATTTGAACCAGTGACATTTGTTCAACTAGCTGCTCAATCAATGTTAATTATACTTCAAGCTTATATGATTTTTATAGTAAACACTTCTAAAAATAATACTTAAACATTTTCATTAAATATAATATATGTATTTTTTTTAGAACCATTATAATGGTTTTTCTTTATTATCAGTTCCGATAATAAAACTGGTTGTAACCGTAGCACCAAATATAATACATTTATTCATCACGTGCTATTTATATACCAACATAAATGATCAAGTAAGTAAAGTTTTTTCTTATAATTTTATGATTTTAATTTAGATTCTGATATATTTTTGAATACAATATGAAAGTACCCAAAAAGTGGCAAGTTGGTAAGGTCTTCTGTACAATGGGTGTCGTGTGGGTCACTATAATGGTCAATGGATGTGTTATATTTTAATTCAATGATATTAGGTATATTTTTATATATTTGCGTACGTAAAACGATTTTGAGCAAAGACGGTGTGTCAGCCTAAACTAAATATAGTAAATATTTATATTATTATTCAAGTAGGTAATTTATTTTAAGAATAATCATAATATTAATACAGTAGGTTGAATTCATTTTTGCCAAAAACATTGAATCTAAAAATGTCAATGTGTGTAAAAAACAAAGTTACAAAGTTAGGTCAAGTACCAAAGATAATATTTTTAAAATACAACAAAATAACTAAAATTGTTATTCTTAGTTAATATATCTATATAAAAAAATTTTAGTACATTTTCTATTTATTTGACACAACAAAAAAAATTATATCGATATATATTTTTTGTTATATGTAGAAAAACGTATGAGAATTCTTGTATTCATTTATCATAACCTTAGATATAAAAAGATAAATTTTTATTTTTATAATATTGTTTCTCTCAAGTGGAGCAATTTTGGAAAGCGACGTCTAAGGTGTGACACTCGTCCTTTTTGCTGAATGCAGAATCAATGATGTTCGTTCTGCCATGTCCATGTGACGTTCCGGACCGAACGTGAAGTATATAATACATGCGACCTGTTGATCATACATATTTCCTTATTGTCTATGTCAGGAGAGAAATCCTTGATAACCAACAGCCTATGAGTTGCACAAAATAGTACTTGACCCTCCTATGTAACCCTGTATCACCTTGGGTTGTTGAGAGATGCTGACTTTGCCAGGCTCCCGTAAATTTTTTTTTCATCCTTCCAAAATATTTTACCGAATTTTTCCATTCGTGCAAACACCTTTTATAAATTGCAATTCAATCATGATCGGAAGTTAAAAAAACAAGTGGAAGTCACTCTACTGTAAAAGTATATTATGGAACGATGGCGGGAGGTGAGCTATTTCAGTAGTGGGCGACGAGTGTGACAAGAGCCGCGGGCGAGAGACGCATTTCGCCCAAGACTGAAATTGCCTTCCCGCACGAGCCACACATACTATTTTTTATCAAGCCTCTGCGTTCATTGATCATTGTCAACCAGCACTTTTAGCACTATTTGGGATTCCCAGTTTACCGCCCGCTGGACCGAAAAAGTTCGCTTTCCAACGCTTCAACCGCCATCGAAAACGTTCAGTACAGACGTGACAAAAACATTTTTTATAGATATTTAAAGATGAAAAAACTAATAAAATCAAAAATATCTATTAAAAATGACAAAATAAATTATTTTGATTATTATATTTTTTGATTAACTATTATAAACATTTGGTGAAAAGTTCAAATATCTACAGTTATTCATTTTTAAGTTACAAAAAAAAAAAACCATTTTGTCGAAAACTGGTGTTGAGTAAAAATGTCTGTTTTTCTTTAAATTTTTTGTTGTTTTCCTGATTATTAAAAATATTACTGTACATTTTCCATTTTGACATGTCAGAAGAACCAACTACATCCAATTTTCTATCCAAAAACTCTCTTCAATAGTTGAAAATGTATTTCTTTCCTGTATACAGATACAACAATTTTTGTTTAAAAACATATAATTGTAAAATTAATATAATATTATTCATCGCTCCACTCAAAATCTACAATATAACATTCAAAATAAAGAGTAATTTTTACTTATTTATTTTACTGTTAATTATTACATTTTATTCGTGAATTAATGATATAGTTACGATTTATGATTAAAATAAATAAAATGTTTAAACTCTGATAATGATAAACAATATAAATAAAGTCAATCATTTATCCATGAAGTTATTTATAATATTGTCAAATTTGTTATTTCAGAAGGATTCAATGAACTTCGCATTATATAGTAGTGATTGGACCGCCATGAGTATCAATTATAAAAAGATGTTATTATTTACTATGCGAATGAATGATGCGGAAAAACTGAAACTAAAAATATCACTAAGAAAAATAGTAAACTTAGAAATGTTTGCAAGTGTATGTATTGTTTTATCTATATTACGTGTGATTTCTTTCGAAGCATTACAAATAATGAATACAATCATGTTTCTATCTACCTACATAATTTAAATGTTTGGTTCAAAAACATTAATAAAATATTAATTGAATATTTATTGGTACCCACGCATAATAAAAAATATTATATAGATAGGAAAATTATAATGATTTTAGTAATTTGTATGACTATTAAATATAACTATTTCATAATTTAAAATGTAACTACTTTATTTTAATTCAGCTTATTTCAACTCTAAAACAAAGTGACAATTACCCATCAAAGTCTGTATAATAATAGAAATTAAATAATAATTTTATGTTTTTCTAATATAGGTATTTTATTAAATTTTTTTTAATTTTTGATACTTTATAATCCCGTACCTCTGATATCTATTATAATTATACACTTGTAAATTATTATTACTAGTCTCACATTACTTATTTTATTTTATTCTTTATTTTAGGTAATGCATTTAACGTATAGTATAATATCGGTGTTGGCAAAAAGTTATGGAAATACTAATACTAAATAATACAAGTATTTTACATTGTAAGCATATTTTAGTTAATGACTATGATCATTCGTCATTGATAAGCATATTTAGATTAAAAAAATAGGTAGTATACATTTAATTTTTTACTGAGCATATAGTATACTGTAAACCTACTAATCAACAACAATTATGTATTCATCATTATTTTTAACCATTCATGATTTGTATGACAAATATCAGATACTTAATTCACTGTTTTTAAATTGTATTAGTTGATATAATACACATAATGTATTTACTGTAAAACTGTACAATAGGGAGAATTGATAAAATATATTATTTACAATTATTATTGTCGAATATTGTAGACAATCGTCACTCATCTATATGATATAATTTAATATAATATAATGTTATGTAGTATAGGTGGGAATAGTTTAAGCGACTAATTATTAAGACAGGTCAGGCCAGAGAAACAATAATAGATGTGCCGAGGCGACAATGATATTTTGATATGAAACATATTTCTGTACCGTTGTCGTCGAGTGATTCGGCGAGAAAGTACGACGATTGAGGGACAAGCAATGTGCAAACGGGCCAAACAATGTGCAATGGTCCCCTCGAAGTGATATGACGAGGGGCAAATAGGTACTACGACTGTAGGCAAGATACGGGCCGAGGGTTAAGTGTTTTATAATTATGTGATTTGTCGTCATGTTTGTTTAAAGCCTGAATAAAAGTGTTTCTGACCTGATACCCGAGTTTAAACATTATTTCAAGTCTTCTGCGTCCTTACCTTTTAAAGTGGCACAGTGCTGCTGGGATATACGTACAACTGCAAGTCAATGAAGTTTATTTAAATCGAATAGAGCTAAGGAACATGAAATCCTGATAGTCATTCCGATTTTGAAAGAACGGACGTAGAACAGACAAACGCACATCGTCGTACGTAGACAAAGCTAACAGGGCTAATCTGAATCTAGAGAGATAGTCATTAGCTATTAAAGTGTAGGTACGAAAATAAGGTGTATAGTAGGTTCCAAACAAGGGTGGCTCCAGGGATATGGTTAGGGGGGTGGGGGTAAGCCATAATTTTCAGAAAATGTCGATATGTTTTTGTTATTTTGTTTTTAACAGTATAAAATTATTTAGAAATACAACTTGGGAAGGGCCGCAGCCCTTAGCCCCCCCTGGATCCACCCTTGGTTCCAACGAGTGTCACTCTATTCTAGTCATAACACAAAAAATATATTATATAATATGTATACGTATATGAAACGTTAACAATAAATTATGTTTTTAACGATCAAATAGTACATACCAAAAAATCAGTCACATCCCCACTCACTCATAACAAAATCTTTTTACCACCACCGTTTAGTTATGAACTGGAATAAAATATTTTTGATAGCTATATTCATAAGCGCAACTAGCGGGCTAGGGACGCTTAAGGCTCTTAAAATTACATATAGTCCCCTCAATATAAACTAATCATCAAACTCGTACAATTATATTATCAATTGAAAATTGATATATAACAAGAGTTATGAACATCGACAGTATAATTCTGCACGTGACACACACACATATTCAACACCAATGCCAAAGAAAGATATCAAAGCAACAGACTTAAGACGTTTTACCTTTTTTGTAACACGGTTGCAAACGGTTTTTAACTGAACCAATAAAAACCAACGGCTGCAATACGATTGCGCGCGGTCCTTATCAGCGGTACCTTTTTATGCGTACGATTGCGCGTGCTAAATTATTTCTACTTCTAAGCAACGTTGCCAAATACACAGATTATAGGTTTTAAATGAAATTTTCATAATAACTTCAGAAAGGGGGAGTGATTTATAAGTGGTGAAGAAACACAAATTTCGACACGTCAGACAGCGGGAAGATGGAAACAACAGATGGAGGTGCTGTAAAAAATATAAATTTATAAATAATAAATTAAATATAAATATAAATTATTATAACTATTTTTTATTATTTGTATATAATGTGATTTTGTATCGAAATTGATGATTTTAAATCGTGTACCAATTATTATTGTTTTTTTTTTTTTGATTTTTTGACCTAAAAAATTTAATTTAGATGATATCACTGGGCTAGTCGAAAATTTGTTAGGTTTTTATAATAATAATTATTTTATATTTAAATAATAATTTGGCAACGTCGCATCCAATTTCAAGCGCAATCGTACGCTTTTGAATAGTCAAAACTCAAAAGTATGATTATTTGTTGTTCCGGCACCGCGCGCAATCGTATGCCTAAAAAGGTAAAACGCGCGCAATCGTACTCCACCGAAACCAACGATCGTGACGTTTTTTTAGTTTTAATGACTTTACCAAAATATTTTTGCTGTAATTGATATTATAGTTATAATAAGTGGACTTATAACCGAAACTGCTATAATATGTATTATTGTATTTATATACAAGAGGAGCAGAGTTGTGAAAATGACCCTAGTAAATTGTTTAAAATAAATATTAATAATTTGAATGCTATATTTCGTCCTAATTAGATATTAATGAATATTATAACCAAAAGTAAGTTTATAAATCTGTTGAATATTTACATATAATTTAATAATTTATTAGTTGTATAATATATCAATTAACATGGTATCCGAGGATTTTAAATATGAAATAACTAGGTAGGTACCTACTACCTATGTTATAATACACCTGTGTTGTATTCAATATATTATATTATGTTTATGCCGGGTTGCATAAAAAATGTATTAAGTTAATGATTCAATAACAATTAATGGACCAATCATGGACCACTAAATCACGTATAAGGGACAATGCTCATAATTAATTCTTTCAAATAATCTTCAGTGATTGTTCATGCAACCTGGCATTAACTAAGCAGTGTAATGTAAAATTTTTAATGTACATATGTATCCTAAAATATCCTAGTAAAATACCCAATTTCGTTATCGCCTATCAAATATCACCTATCGACTCTCAATTAATTTTAAATTGTATTTTCCATTAGTTCAAAGCAAATGGCAACAGTGCTTCAAAGTTGCAGATAAAAATCGTACGCAACAGTGAACATTAAATGTTCACCGGCTAGATCTCACGGTTGAGTTCGGCGCAATCGTGAAGAAATGTAATTTATATTTAAACCCTCACCCTAGTTATAAATAATAATTTCTGATGGTACATTGATGCCGAGGGGAGTGGACAATCAGCCGAACCGAAATCTAAAACAAACACCTAATATGAACAATTTTTCACACTCACGCGTTATGTTACGCAAATAAAAAATAATTACAATTTATATTTTTACCAATTTTATTATAAATACATAAAAATAACAAATTATATTTAAACAGTGACCACCGGGAAAGTTCCCGGTGTCCCGTCAACCGTGTATTGTGTATTTAATATTTTAAATTTAACTATATCATAATTGAATGTGATGTAAGTGTAACTTTAAATTTATATTTTGATTCTAACCGTTGCATAACAATACTCACCACATGGATAGTCCTGCTGTTGTGGTGAAACTGTGAAGTGCATCATTTGAGGGGTGACAAGGTGGGCATTTGTCCCTATAGCAGGCCAATTTATTGTTAAGACGGTTGGTTGTTGAAATAATATAAATTATATATATAACTGTAAGCTCTCATTTTGAGGAAATATATTATTATCGTGTAATCAATAAAAACTATTGTCAATATAATAAAGTTAAAATTTATAGTTTTTTAGGTAAAATACTTATTGGGTGTGCTGCCATATTATAAATTGTATGTATTAATAATTATTAATTGTATCATTAGTATATTGTTGCAAAATAAATTATGATTATTATTATTATTATTAAATTTATAGACACTGTTATTATAACCATTCTAAAAACAAAATTATCGATCTTAAATTTACTCAAAATTTTAAAAACCTCTATAAAAATATAAAATCATGCGCCAATAAGGTGTAAGTATGGCCGCTAATAATAATCCTACAATAGAAATCGTCACAACAGTATTAGCTCAATTTATAATCAACTTAAATTCTGTAATGGGCCATTAATCCCTCCTCACTGATGTACTGCAAAAACGCTTTACTCCATAGTTCAACCATCTATTCTTGTTTATCGCATTACTTAATTATTATTTCCGTTAAGATTAGTATATCTAATAATATATCAATTAATTTTCTGTCTCTACCTTAATTGGCTTCTTTAGGTATGACTATATAAATGCCGATTATTATTCTTACCTATTTCTTTTTGCTATAAAATGAGACTACTTTTGTCTCAGACACATATAAAGTTATGTAAGATAGGAATTGTATTGAGATAAAAGT
>WHPZ01589375.1:27549-45975 GCA_016617965.1 Macrosiphum rosae | reverse complement strand
ATTTTGCTGCAGTTTTCTTATAAAACATACTTTGCGCGTTCCAATAATATGGGTTACTGAGTGGTTCAATTGTAAAAACACCTATGAACAAAATTGCAGAGGAGATTTTTTTCTGATGCCTATAGAAGCCCGATTTTCGATATCTTTAAAACATCACGAAATATATCATGATTAATAATACACTTTTTTTAATTTATCAAAAGTTAATTTTAGGACTTAGAAATGAAAATTTCTAAAATCCGGGCTTCAGATAAAAATCTCCTCTACAATTTTGTTCATAGGTGTTTTTATGATAAAACCACTCAGTAACCCACATGTTATTGGAACGCGCAAACATGTTTTTAAAGGAATTTTTCGAGTGATTTTTTTCCGACACGTCCTTTCAAGGAAAATAATATGCAAATGCACATAAATCCTATCATGAATACAAGTATATATATAATATATGTATATATTATACCTTAAAATTTAAACAGTGGGTGATGACAGTTAATGAATGTAATTTTATAGATAACAGTGTAACACCTAAAATAATTGTTTTCAAGTATCATTGGCCCGCCCTGCCACAACGGGCTGTGCGTATCCTATTTTCCTATGAGATGTATTGTGTAAGCCATACATTTTTTTTTTTTTTTGATAAAACCTTTTCAACAAATAATTTAATATTTATATAACAGATATTATCTATAAATTATTATTTGTTATAATTGGAAATTTAAACTTTAAAGTAATACAGTCTATCAAATGTGTATTATATACATTACAATTATTATTACATCTCAGAATTTATTAAAACAAAAAATTAAAATAATGTTAAAAAGGTGTTCTGTTGTACAGTAGGTTACAAGTGGGTCACTGTATAATGGATGGTATTAAATTTGAATTCAATGATATAATATTGTATAAGAAAAACGATTCTGTGCGAAAACGGTTAGTCAGCCTATGATATTACGAAGTATATTTGATGATACTAAGGTGAATAAAGTAATTTATATATATAACCTATTTACGTAGAATCTTGTTTTAAATTTTCAATCATTACCTATATAAAAGTTGAACATTTTAAAACTGAAAATGTCCGTAAAGAGTTCAAAATAACTCAAAAAATTTGGATAATTTTATCATGTATAGAAAATGGAAATATAGACAACCAGTGAAAATTTCATGTTTATACGTTACTTTGTTTTAGAGTAACAACAAAAACCAAAATCGATTTTGTGTAAAATCAATTTTGCGTAAAAATTCCCGTTTTTCCTTAATGTTTCTTTTATTTTTCACGGCGCTTTTGAAAACTACTGGAAAAATTTCACTTTTGACCCCTCAAAGTACCAACTAGATTCACTTTCCTATCAGAAAAGATACTGTTGAAGAAAATCCAAGCAAGTCTACTGTCCTAAAAGGTGATGACAGACACAAAAAGAAATAAAAAAACACACATCACTGTAAAATCAATACATTCATCGTTCCACTCAGAATCTAAAATATAATAACGTTAAATCAAGAAAAATCAAATAATTTTTAGACTGTCCCAAACATTAAAATAGTAAAACGTTGAAATATCTACCCGAAAACATAAAAACGGTATATTTTTAATTGTTAATAAGTTACCAATATACAATTTAGATGTGTGTATTTAGTAAGCCTAAAGGGCCGATGCCCGATGATAATACATGGGCATTACCTGCTTTTAGAGTATGCGCACGTCTATTATGCTCTTTTCTCTGTTGTTTCTTTGTCGTTCTGAAGCATATGTGGGAGTGAGATGTGGGGACCGTCGTTTCTCTCTCCGTTATTATTACTGTTATGTTTACTGGTTTACTGTTTAGTGAAGATAGCAATATCGTATGGTCACAGAATAAATTACATATAGAGAAATTATAAAATATAGAGTATAGAGTGAAATGTGTGGTACCCAACTAGTAGTAATATAAATTACAGTGGCCGTTACATTTTTTTTTTACCAAAGTTCTTTAATTTCTATGATTCTTACATATTTTTCTATTTTTTACCTATTTAATAGGCCATAATGCATACATCGCCCGTGTTGTTGTAGTATTAAAAAAAAATATAGTGTCAATTTATATTATTATTTATTAATATCAATGGGCATTGGATAATAATTTTTCATTCATTATTCTTTTATCAAGAAATTACTAGAAGATACTTTGATAATAGCACAGATAAATAACACATATTTTTATCCTGTACATTTTATATGTTTATCTGTCATTTACTCTTATGCTCATATACAACAGGTTGTTGTATATATAAGCTATATAGATTCTATATTTCTATCTTAGTTCGTGATATCTGTGGATACTGATTACTGGATAGTAGCATTCAAGATTCAAGAATACTAATCCAAATAATAATAGCAACAATCGTCTGAGATACAACTATTTGTACAAGTATTATAATTTTATATTAATACTTATTACCTACCATATTACCTATAGGTATAGGTAGTTTTTTTTTTTTACATCAACGACTACTTAAGCATTACATCGACATACGACTTAGGTACCTATAGTCAGAGGTGTAACAGTGGCCACCCCCCTCCCCCCTTGAAATTTTTCCACCAAATCAATGTATTATATATGAACGAAAACTAAAAAATATGGTTTGATTTATACTTAACCCCCCTCCCATTAATTTACTTTAAATGTACTATGGTAGGTATCTACTATCTACTATTTACTATAATTAATAATTATTAACTTGATTATTAATTACTAGGAGTTAGGACACTGGACATCAATAGGTACGAGGTACCTTTGATTCGCCACAATATTATTGGTCATTACTTATTCGTTATTATGTGTAGCTAAGTACTTATACCTAGGACGCATTGTTCTTTTAATTTATATTTTATTTATATATTGTTTAGTTTACCACTGTTGAAGTCTCTGTTGGTTTCTTTTAAATATGAATGAAAATAATGTTTATGGTAAATCTTTTAAAACATACTTAAGTGATACTGATAGTTCTTCAACCCAATCATCTTGCGAATGTAATGATGTCAACTCAACTATGTAAGAAATTATATTTATCTTAAAAAATATATATATATATATATTATAATATTTATTGTTTCTCAAGTTCGGATTTTGAATGGGAAAATGAAATTAATGACCAAGGAGAACTGTTTTATGTTAAATGTTCACCTCGAAAACAGACAAAATATACCAAACACAATACGATTGAATCAAATGATGCACCAAAAAAGACCAAAACCACTGCAGGCAAATTGGTTAAGCTTCTAAAGCGTAAGAAAAGAGGTAGAGACAGAAATGATGGTTCTAAACATACAGGAAATTCTAATAAAGTCACTTTCTTGGACACTCAAGTATGAGACTTAGCTCTTAGGTAAAATACAGATGTGTGTATATATATATAATATATTATGTATCTTTAAACATAGGAAGGCGAGGTGAGGGAAGTAACTGTTGAAGTTGAAAATGATAGTTCTAGTAATCTTGGAAGAAGAGCTACGTTGACTGAAAAGCTATTGGGCTTATCAACAACAGTTTTTGAAGATGGTTCGCGTATAATGGTAGCATCAATTATTCCAAATACTCCTGTCGATAACCAGCGCTCCATAAAAATAGGTATTATTGTAATTTTGTACCTACATATCTGTATAAAAAACTTATTTTTTTATCATATTATATAAAATATTATGCATAGGAGATTGGCTTAAAATTATCAATGGAGAAATTGTCACAGCTAAAACTTTGGATCAAATTCTATCAAACATAACTCCACCAACTACTGTAATACTTTATTTAATGTAATACTAAATAATTATAATAAACCATACAATCTAATTTATTTTTTCATTAGGTTATGTTAGTTGTTCAAAGGGTGGCAGTTAGCTTAGTTGGTGTTGACAAACACAATAACCAACAGTTATCAAGTTATTTATCTTTGAAAACTATTAATGATGAATTTGTATCGGAACTTTCTAAATATCCTGTGGCTGTCATGTACTTGATATCTGAAAATTCAAATGCTATTTATGTGTATCCTGGCCGATCATCTATATTCAATCAAATTAAAGGAGCTTTTCAAACCATTAGCCATATTGTTCCACAAATTGTCAAAAACCAGACTAGAAGGTAAGTAATACATTTTTGAACTTGAAATATTTTCATTTATATTATTTAATATTATAGTATATCAATGGTATGTGATGATCAGCTAGTTCATTCAATATTTTTGTTCGAAGGACAAGGAACATTTATTTTTATTGCACCAGATTCAAAGTAAATACTGTATGAAATGAATACACACAAATACACAATATACTTATACTTTTATTATGTTGATTAGATTAAATTTAACTTATGCTGATTGGATGGCTTCTAACATAGTTAGAAATTTATGTTTCTGTTATGAAAATTTAAATAGGTAATTTGTTTATCTATCTATACCCTTAAGTTAATTTTATTCTATTAATTAAATTAATTTTTTTCTATTTTAGTTGCTTTTCAAATGAAGATAATCATTGTGCGTTAGATAAATACTTTACAATTATATTCTCAGAGTTATATGATATTAATATGTTTCATAATATAGACAATTCTCATGAGTTTGAAAAATATTTACCTGCCTCTAAGAGTATTCCTTTGCTAAGAAGTATTCAAGTAAATATAAACTTTTTTTATATCTGAATATGGAATTTGTTATTATTTATTTTTAGATGGAACTTGATGATATATTAAATGAATTTGAGGCCAATTATGTAGTATGTATATTTTATACACATAGTTTATTATTTAAGACATATTATTAATTTTCATGATTTCTCAATTCTCATTTAAACTAGTGTGATGACACCAGGGAACCAAGACCATACTTGATTATTGGTACATCAATTTATTATAAGGTAATTAAATTAAGTCATTTAAATTGCATTAGTTAAATTATCATACTTCATCATAGGAATACTTGTTGTCGTCTCACTTAAATTATGAAGATCATTTAGATATTCACATGTTTTGCTTACAAAATGGATTGTTTCATCTACTTAACTCAGAATATCTAGAACGTTTAATAATATTTCGAAGAGTATATCCTTCGTCGGTTAGATCAAACAGTACATTCATTGGCTCTGTTTATACACTGCCAAAAGCAAAATGGTATTTGTTAATAGTTGGACGTGGAAATAATCTTATGGCAACACTCCTTGAAGTTGGTCCTTGTTGTTCAAAGTAAAAATATAAAAAAATTAGTTTTGGTACATAGGGTTTTATTCAATTTTTGTTTTTGATATAGAAATGAAGTATTTGATGGACCAAATGTTGAATATGTGGAAGAAGCTGAAGATACATTAGAAAGTGTTCTGAATATGAATGTTGATGAAGTTGCAGAAAAGTGGTACTATATAATGCTTTATAATACAGTATTACAATAACATTACCCTGTCATTAGTCATGCTATGGTTAAAACAACTTGAAAACATATTTTCACACCACCTTATTGTCGTTTCGCTTATATTTAATGACATACGCTAAATAAATAACATTTTACCTAGGTACATTCTAAGCTAAAGACTATCCGGAATTCAATTCGGCCTGTACTGTTAAATAACGGTACTAGACAGCACGGCAATAAATAACAGCATTAATCGCCTCAGCCTTTTTTAAATTTGTCTTAAGTAATACGGTCACAGGACACTGAATACTAAAACCTTTTTTAGATTTTCCTGAAGTTTCTAGAAGTGCTGCATAATGTACTCTGAAGAGATTAACAGCTGGTTAATGATGATCTGGACTAAGATATAATTGGGCTTAAAATGTAATTTCTCATGTAGCGATTTCCTTATTTTGTTGTAATTCAAAAACGAATGACTGTAGATTCATAAAAATTTCACTGAATGTTTATATTAGCATTTCCTATACACCATACAATTTTGAAAATATTCTGACTTTTTTTGAGCTGTTTACGGATATTTTCAGTTTTCAATTTATTTCGTTTTTTTTTTCCATAAATATCAATAAAGTTTTATCTGTTGGGCCAAAAAGTGTAAAAATGTAATACAAGGCTCCTGTTATATTGTTACAATATCAGTTGAATAATAATTAAAATATATATTTACAATTTATTTTTTATAAGCATTTAAAGATCGAATTTTGACAAAATTTATCAAATTTGATAACTATTTTGTAGTCAATAATTTATAAAATTTTCCACTTTTATATCTAAGGATTGAAAATTTAATACAAGATTCCACGTAAGTAGTTAATTCTGTTACCAAAAAATCTAAAAAATACATAAGCACAGTTTATTATCATTTCATTATAGTCATTTTAAGTTCAAATTTGGACTAAATTACATATTAAAAACCTAGAATAACTATTTTAGTTATTTTGTTGTGATTGTATATTATTATTCGTGGGTACTTAAAACTTCTAAAGTACACTATTATATTATTTCTATGATAGTATCAGGATTTGTTGTTGATGTATAACGCGTTATAAGTACCTAATGGATATTGTGATATGATTAATTTGGAATTTATTATAGGTACCTATTATAGGTCAATTTTTTTTTTTAATACCATAGATATTTATAGTATATAATATGTCTTACACCTAGACTGACATATCGTCTCCGCTCAGAATCGTTTTTCTTATACTATGATATTGTATCATTGAATTCAAAATGAATACCATCCATTATACTGCAGCCCACTTGTAACCTACTGTACAGCAGAGGACCTTTTTTCCAAATAATATAACAAACATCAGAGATTAAAAAAATCGAAATCTGTGTTTTTATAATAAATTTACAATATGTAATCCATAACTGTAATGGCTTTAATATATAAAAGTACATAATATTAAATTTTGTATATTCTAGTAATTTATCTTTATTTTTTAGGATTGAAGGTAATATAATGCAAATATACCAAACAGAATCCTTAAAAAATGCAGGACTAAACATGCTTGCAAATAATAAGCAGTCAAGTAGTAATTATTATTTTTAAATTTTTGTTTAGATTATTATAAATACAATTTTTTCAGGTTTGCAGTTAAAAAAACCAGAAATAATTTCTATATTAAAACACAAAAATGACATAACATCAAATTCACAAATATTAAATGGTAAGTTTAAAATATAGATTAATTTAAATGGTATATTGAATCAGATATTTCAAAATTGTTTTTTAAAACAGATTCTAGGCAGTTGGATTCATGTTCAGAAACTAGTTTAACAAGTAGTGGAGCACCAAGCACAGAAGACAGCATGTACGTGCAAGGTCCAGTCTTTGGTCGTCGAGCTGAACGTATGATGAAAGCTTCATCAATTGAGTGGTCTGATAATTCTGAAGATGAATATACTGTTTCAGTAATATTATAAATGATTTTATTAGTGAATAATGAATACTCAAAATACTAATAAATATAATTTTTAAATTTAGGATGGCTCACGGTCAGTAGATATGACCGATGTTATAAAGAATTTGCCAGTATTACCAAATAAGTAAATTATAACTTTTTTTAAATTATTGATTGATTATTAATTAATTAAGTTAAATGTAAATATATACTTTCAGATTTGGTTTGGGTAAATTAAGTATGCTGTTTCGTTATATTGACATAAACTGTCACACTGGTGTTATGCTATGTTCACCATCAATATACAATGAACATAATATAAAAACCAAAGACATATTTAAAAATATTGATGAAAAATTTAATTCAACCGTTACTGTAATACGAGATTTATTCGATAATTCGAATCAGGTATAAATGCTGAGAAAAATAAATTTTATATATATATATATAGTTATTCTTGTGTACGTGTGTGTCATTGAACTTCTAAAAGGCTGAACTGATTTTGATGACATTTTTTGGTTGTGTTTGAGTGAGTCCCAGAATGGTTTAGATTCAAATTTGAACCCAGTAGATTCAATCTGGATTGGTATTCTATTCTTTGGACGTACTCGCACAAGGATTTTAAGATACAAGATTTTTGTTTATCAATGGTTGCTATTTGTTACAGCTTATAATAGCCTATAGAAATAGGACAAATAATTAGTAGACACTTTTTTGTATTTAAATGGTTGTCATTGATTATTCTGGCAGATAAGGTAAAAGCATTCATCAATATTTCATGTTCGTTTCGATTGAAGAAACTATATCTTAAAACAAATGTGAGAGTTGAATGTAGCTTATATAGGTTTTCAAAAACTACTTGACCAATTTTATGAAAATCACATAACATTGTTCTTGGAGATATCAGGAAAGTTTAGAGTAGTTTGAATCAAGTTCGTTTTATACTAATTGCTACAGGCGAATTGTCCATTTTGTTCAAATTGGTTCTCAAAGTGAGGTACACCAAAACCAAGAAACACCTGTACAGCACTATGTCTTATATTTTTCCATGGGCAAAGTTTAGATAAAAAAGGATGTTGGTCCATCTGAAATTAATTCACTCAAAATCTATTGGACCGTTTTCAATAAGAGTTATACCAACAGATTTTTTTATAATTTATTTTTTCAACTCCTATAGATAGACTCCTATATCTACTCCTGTAGTTCACAAAAAGGTTTTTTTTTTTCGTTATCCAAATGGACGCTATTGGTTACATATTATAATACTATTATAATTACTAATTAGAAGAAATATAGCGCTTACATTTTTTTACAACAATAAAAAATATAAAAATACAAACATTGGCTTTGGCAATGTGGAGCAGGACAGCTAGTTTGTTATAAATTATAATTGTTTTAAATTATGTTCTAGGATGAAAATGAAATAAATGAGATAGGAGTTTTATTTCAAATACCTACATCAAACACAGATTCTCCGAAAAAATCATCCATGATAACATTCTGGGTCATGGGGTAAGTATTTTCTTTAAGATAATTATTTAACAATGTATAAACAAATGTATCAATATTTTTAGGAGATTATTCAAAGAACCAAATAAACGAGAGTTATATGTTTGTTATGAAGAAGGCATACCTCAAAATATGGTTGAAATTGCATTTAAGTTGGGTACAAATTATGCAACTGGATAAAAACAACTTACACTATAACATTTATATTTATAAATAAAATATATGTATATATGATCAATATTTATTTATTAGAAAATCAGAAAATCATGTGTCATTTGTATTAGAGTGAACAATGGTTGTATGAATAGTTGTAGCTGTTATTCAATTGGAAAAAAGCAGAAAAATGTGTATGTTAATTTTAAATGTGGAGTATAAAAATATATGTAACTCCTAAATATGGATTTTAAAACTATCATACTGCAGGTGGAAATACAATATACTTTGAAAAAAATAAATCTAATTGTCTTTTGATATAGTTGTTATTATGTTTTTATACAATTTCACAATCAATAAACATTAAAAAATAAATTAAATTCAAATGAACAATACATTTTTTGACTGAATGGTACACAATTATAGTATTATTAAGCATCTAATCTTAGATTTGTGACCTAATTTTGAAAAACACAGAACCCAGTTGTTTTTAAATAATATTATTTCTAAAATCCCCTAATAAATAAAAAATGAATAAATAAATAACAACATAATATATTACATAAATTTACACTGACTTAACTTACTTCTATATAACATATACAATATCTATTTTAGGAACTTTGTACTTTATAAAATGTGAACACTCAAAAGTGATACACTGTAAAGTGTTTTATCTTAACATTAGAAATAAACATTTTGTACAATAAATTACAATAATAATTACTACATAACACACTTACTGTACCATTCGACAGTAGTTGTCCTTGGCTTCAAGTAGATGCCAATATTATAATCAGATAAACTTAGAAAATAATTCAACAAAATATAAACTATTAGAAAATATAAATTTAAACAAAAATTATGATTTGACTCAATATTTACCAAAATCATTTTTAAAGCTATAAAATAATGGCAATAGTTATATAACCCTTTTACAAAATTTTATATAGATCAACAAAAATAATAAGCAACTAATTTTAAGTCTTTTTGCCTTTGATTCAGCCATGTGATAAATTGTCAATCCTATAATTGAATATTAATTCATCATCCTATAAGTTCTGGATTCATGTTACAGTACAAATTATCTTCCGGAATTGATTCTGGTTCTGAATCTCTATTATCAACTATATTAACTGTAGGTGTTGATAAATCTAGGTACTCGCATTTATCATTAAACAGTTCTAGGTATTCGTTATTAACTATTTTGATAGGTACTTCATATCCATCATGATTATTTGATTTCTGTTGTGAATTGATACAGGTTAAGTCTATTGTGTATTTCTCAGATACATTGTTCGGTTGTGCTAAATAATACATTGTTTAATGTTGTACTTCATTAGTGTTTAAAAATATTAAATTATATAGTGATTTTACATACAATCATGGGGAATATTTACGTAGTCCAGGGGCATAGCCATATATGATTTTAATACTTTTAAACAGTATTCAAACCTTGGTCGTTTCTCTGGATCAACATGCCAACATTTTTGCATCAAATTATACCTGTAATAAAACAAGTAAGAGCTGCTGATTTTCTTATTTTTACAATTTAATATTGTACAATGAATTTTAAACTAATGTTTTTATTTACAGTAAATAGTTTTCCTTTAAAAGGACTGAGCATAGCCAATCATTTTTATTCTAAGCACATTCAAAATCTACTATACATTTTCTATTTAATCCACTTTATCTTAAGACAGTATGTCATTTTATAAATGAAATAATCCATTATACAAATAGAGTAACAATACTTATTAGTATTAAGAGACAATATATACTAAATTATTAAAGTTTGTAATTCTAAATGCGAAAAATAAAAATGATTGGCATATATTTATACTCTATTCAGGATAAGAATATACCCGGTGGTGAACGAAAACACGTCCTCTTCACTCATCTATCCCATTAGCATGTTCTTGCTCTACCCGTGATAACCATCAGTATCGGTGATGGCGCACAATGATAAAGCGTGGTATATATTCTTATTCTGAATAGAGCCCTCTAGATTCATTGCATTAAATATTGAATTTTATAATCCTAATAATATTGTTCTATTAATAATATTCAACAAAACATACATTTTTCAAAATATTATTTATTCACCAAACTTTGGTTAGGCAATAAATCTAATTAAATAGTTTAAACTGGATTAACTTGGAATAAAAAAACTTATAATTAAATAAATATTGTAGACTTTAAAACGTCAATATTGAGTCAGTCGCTCTATATTAAAAAGAGTGATAATAATATACATTTACTTTCAGAGTATTTAAAAGAAAAAAAAGAACTTCTAAATTTCTAAATGTCAAATAAATGGGTTTCTATTTGGAACTTGGCAAATGTTTACTAGGTATTGTATTTAAAAACTTGATTAAAGGTACATAGGTGATATGTCTTAAAAACTTTACTCTAAATGTTTAGTTGAATAATATTGCTGGAACAACATTACTGGTATACACTGTATAACATTATTATTACAAAGTTCTTGGACAATTGATTGGTTTTTCAAGCCTTCCACCATGCTGGACATGATACATGACATTTATATTGGACAGTCCTGGATAGGGCTGCTGTCCTACAGACATTATTTCCCATAGGAGAACACCAAAAGCCCAAACATCAGATTGACTGGTAAAAACACCATCCACTAGTGATTCTGGTGACATCCATCTAAGATAAAAATAAAATATAGATACACAAAATATACATCATATATTATTAGTACCGAACAGGCAGTAAAGCTTCTCCTTCTTTCCGATAATAATCGTGTGTATAAATATTTCTCGCTAGTCCAAAATCGCCAATTTTTATAATTCGCTCTTTAGGGTCAGAAGATGATACCAAACAATTTCGACAAGCTAAATCGCGATGTATGAAATGCATTTGCTCTAAATATGAGCATCCTTCGGCTACATCTATGCACATTTGTCCATAATCACTAAGATTCAATACCTGAAGAAATATATTGGATATATTATGTGATTCTAATGTTTTTTTTTTTTTTTTAATAATAATAATATTAATCTTACATTAGTTTGTCTGTTTTTCCTTAAATAACTCAGTAAATCACCTTCTTCCATAAGTTCCATAATAATAAAATTGGGGTCATTATCTAAACATACTCCAATCAATTGTAAAATATGCTTATGATTGAAATTATTCATTAATTTTGCTTCTTTTAAAAATTCCTCTACTTCACAGTGACTAGCACCTTCTTTTAATGATTTAATCGCAACGCGTGTTTCACATTCTCCCCTCACTATATCTTTAATTTTTCCTTCAAAAACTTCTCCAAAAGCTCCAGACCCCAATCGTTTTGTAAGTGTAATTTGTTCGCGCTTGATGCTAGGCAATTCATTTTTTTTTTTTTTTTGAAATAACACAGCCCCTTGGTAACCCACATTCACAGCATGAAAAAAAGTTGGTCGCTGTGGCATCTCTCTGAGTCTCCCTAATTCTACATCCGGTCGCATAGGTCCTTTGGAAGTATTAGAACCTACTGTAGTAAAATATTTAGAGGTTAATAAATTAAAAATAGTTAGCACAATTGAATATAAAGTTACATACAATACTTAATTAACATTGTCAAAAAAAGACAAATCAAAATAAATCCTGTAAGTAATATTTTCCAAGGAACATCTTCATTTTTTAAAGTTTCCACTTGGTATTGAGGATTGAAGGGTTCATCTGAAGTTCTATAATCGCTCCACCAACCATGATGATTTTCTGCCTTAACACGGAACTTAAATACTGCATCACGTTTCACATCAGACATGAACCAATGATTTTCTAAAAAGTTAATTAAATTAGTACATAGTAATTTTAAATTTGAAAGTTTTCTAAAAATGTAATTACGAGGTCCACTGTACACGGTTGTCCAATTACTTGTATTTAAATTCAAACTTCTTTTATTTCTCATTTCACTAATAATTATTCTTTCTAATGAATAACTTTTAACACGCGATTCAGATGGATCCCAATACACTATGTAAACAGATGGTAATGTCTGATTAACTTGAGGAAATCCAGGAGGACACGGTCTTTTAACTAAAATATAACAGAACATGGATAAATCAACAATACAAGAAAAGCAGAGATTATTTCAATTACATTTCATTTCACTTGAAATATAGTAAATATTGATAAAACAAAACCTAAAGAAAATTTGGGATTTCTAACCATAAGAACCGGTTTCTTTTTCTCTTTACTATGAATCAGTGGTGGATTTAAGGGTTCAAATTAAATCAGAAAATTCATAAGAGGGGCCTCATACAAAATGTACCAATAACACACTTATGAAATTGTTTTTATTAACTTTACCTACTTAACAAAGGTTGTATCACAGTTTTCATTACAAAATATATTAATTTTTTTGAGGTAAAAATTGAAAAAGTAAGCTACATATATAACTTAGGTGGGCCCCAGTATGCATATTAAGATTTAGGAGAGGAGCCTCGTTGGCATTTGCTGACTAAAAGACAGTTCATTCCAATACTACTATTAAGGTTAAAATATAACTTATGAATACTTTTTTTTATTTTGTTCATACGGAAACTTTATTATAAGAAAAAAATATTAAATAGCTATTTGTCCCTTCCCATCTTCAAAATTGTACTATTTTAACTAAAATTAAATTTTCATTTATCAGTATTTTAGATTTTTAATATTATTTGAATTATTTTATATTTTTTTTTTAAAAAACAATCAATTTAATTACAACTATGTAACTACCAATTTTTAAAATTTGACTTTAATAATTCCTGTTAAATTTAATACTACTTAACTTTCACATCAAGTCCCGACCATGTAGTTTTTCTAAAACAACCATATATCTAACACAAAAAAGCTTTTGTATTTTCCTCTACTTATATACTCTGCCCCACGAGAGAAGGAACTCGTTTCGGGCATGCAGACTGATGGCCGCGACTGTTTCCTCCCACTTTACAACATGATACACACTAATAACGTTTCAGGCTGATCGTGCAACTTTGAAATGTCAAACAAGTGGGGGGTGAGCGGATTTGAATGCGATTTGGCTAGGACATTCTCTCGTGGCGAGGAGTATAGAACAGAATTTAAAATATGACGATCTAGTAGTAACCGGAAAAAAGTCAATATTAATGATTTGTTACTACTTACTTGATTCAGATAATCCATCAATCGTATATACAGCTGTTATATTATTTAAACAATGTAATGATGCATTATGTTCTATAGTGGGTTTATCATTTAACTCTTTAATTCTTATTGAACACA
The DNA here is from genome assembly GCA_016617965.1 of Macrosiphum rosae. NCBI lineage: Eukaryota > Metazoa > Arthropoda > Insecta > Hemiptera > Aphididae > Macrosiphum > Macrosiphum rosae. The sequence continues at coordinate 31,711 of WHPZ01589375.1, read as the reverse complement.
TTGATTGGTTTGTTGTCCAGTAAATATTGTGTTTATCAACTGCCAGTGACGTTAAATTAAAAGTTGAATTTACATTAAATATAACTGAACATTTACAACCATTGATATCAGAAACAATAATATTCCTATGTTTGCCTTCAACCCACAGAAGTCTCATTTTACCACTATTTGATATGTAAGATGTTAATACATTATCAAACGGGTACAAATCAGAACAATTGCAATTACTATTGCTAGAATATACAAAAGTTTCAACATCTGTGCCACTCATGTTACTTTTTAATATATGTTTTTCATTGGAATCAGGAATTTGTTCAATCCAAATAAATAAACTATAAATTCAATATATCTGTTATAAATCATCTATTTAATCAAATAACTTGAACTAAACTTAAATTAATAATAATTATTTACCCTTCAGAAAGAACAGCTGAAGACGGAAATATTTTATTTGATCTTGTCATCACTATTTGAACTGTTTTTACCCTAATATCAAAGGCCATAATTTTTGATCGATTTTCAGTAACTTCACACCAAAAGAGTGTTTTTGATATCCAATCAAATGAAAGATTTTCAATTTTCATATTAACTTCAGAAATTGAGTAAATCTAAAAAAAAAAAAAAAAATGGTACCAAATTCACTCTTTAAATCAGTTTTAGATTTAATTTTTAAAGTATTATTACAAAATAATTACTTTATTATTAATTGATTTATTAATTGGTGAACTGTATATAGTTTTACTATCAGTCCAAAATGCAATATCTTCCATATCGTTTAGAGTAAAACTAGTTACCAAACTATTTGTTAGTAACATTATTTGTTGATTGTTTTGTTTATTTGAATGGAAAATCAATATTTTGGAACCACATACTATAGCAGTTTTATATTTAAAAACTGCATAGTTGTAGGTTTGATTATATATTATGTCTTGACTCCATCCACTACAGCCAGCCATAGAACAAGCCCTTATCTATTTTCAAATAAAATTGTTAAATTTACACAATTTATTAATAATAATAATGAAATGTTACTTTAAACAATAAATCTGAATAAATAGAAAGTCCTATCCATTTTGTTTGAGTGTTAGGTGACACAATAGCTTGTTTTGAACACATTTTCCAGTAATTTGTTACTTGGTAATAACATTTAACTTCATAGTTTGTAATATTTTGAATTATAGAATGTTGAAGTATGATATTCATTGTATAATTGTCATCACTGAAGTTTGCGAAAATACGTATATCTGTTGGTACAGTTGGAATTGGAGAATATACTGTTACTACTTGTGACGAACCCCAAACTGTAGAAGCTTTGATACTGATTTCTAAAGGTGTACTATCAACTAATACTTTGGTATTTGGTGTTTCAAACTAATAGACAAAATGAAAATCATTAATACCATAAAATGGGTTCATATTAGCCTAGTCGTATTGTGTTGTAATTAAGTTAAATTTATTGGTAAGTAAGATGTTAGCAGATAATCATAGAAATATTAGGCTTCTTCAACTATATCGATATCGTAAACCTTTTTTTCGGAAATGTAGGTATCGATAATCGTAATATTTCGATGTACAGCTAGCCAAACTGATTTTAATGCCAAAGCTCTTGAACGATATATTTTAAAACAATTAATTTTTAACTAATGCGTACTAGTTACTACCTAGTAAGTAGACAATTGACTATTGGCAATTATGATAGTCATAGAGATATCGGAATATCGATACCTAAATTTTTTTTTTGTTATTGCAATTCAATATGACACAAAACAAAACGATATCGATATTCAAAAATATATCATTGAAGAAACCTATTAAATAAAGATATTAGGTACTCTTGATACTGACTAGTAACTAGTATGAACCTGATTTTATACAAAATAGTAATAAATATATGTATATTTTTAAAAATTGTATAATTCATCAAAATTTTTCATTTAATATATTTTATATTATATAATATATACTAACTAAAGAATCGACTTTACTGTCTTCCTTTTCCAAAACTTTAACAGTATAAGAAACTAATCCATGGTTAACAGTTTTCACAGGCTCCCAGATAATTTCATACACACTTTCATTATTTCTATGATTAACTTTTATCATTTTAATGTCCACTTCTTCTGGAATAACATTTGTTTCTAAACCTAAACAACATTACATATATTTAAATGTTAATAATTAAATATAAATAATTATACATATTTTTTAAAAATAAATGCACATTTTGAAACCAGAGTATGTAATACACAGTCACTGCCAAACAATAAAGTAATATTATTACTTATTTTATTAAAAATAAAATAACTGTAAACATAGTAATAAGTATTATAACAAAAATACAACGAACACAACAGACATAGCAAAGATCATACAACAACAAATAAGCCTTTCAAAAATCCAAGGAACAAACAGCCCTCATCTGGGTTCCTGGGCATAGTAATATAGAAGGGAATGAAAAAGCAGACAAATATTCTAGAAAAGCAGCAACATCTTCAGACGCCCAACAATTAAACATAACAACATAAGCAGATTTAAAAAACCAAATCAAAGATCGCATACAATTTAAATGGAAAATGCACTGGCATAAACAGAAGACTAAGCTAAGAAGAATAAAGAACACCATTTTAAACTGGCTAAAATTCCCTCCGAGTAGAAGGGATAAGGTAGTTATAAACTGACTCCGCATTGGCCACACCCGACTTACACATGGATAATTCATAGATAGAGGAGAAAAACCACAGTGCATTTCTTGTGAAACCGAACTCTCAGTCAACTAAGTAATCACCGAATGCCTTCAATACGCAGATGAACACAGAAATTTCCGCATACCCAACACAAGATGCAGCCCTCGGACCAGACGCAGAAACCACCACACAAGTCCTTAAATTCTTAAGCAAAACAAACCTTTATAGAAAAATTAAAATCTAACTTTAAAAAAAAAAATGTAACTGTATACAATTCTAACTAATGGCCTTTGTTGCCGATGTTAATTAAGAACAATAAAAAAAAAAAAAAGTATTACAAATTTAAAATAAAAAAAAAATATATAATGATATTCCTATATAGCAGGAGTGACCAGCGATAGGTCATGAGGCGCACAATAAAGACAAGTGAAAAATATGCAAAAGCCAAAAGTAGGAAAAAAGGTTCTCAGTTATCGTAAATATGATAAAGTATCAAATTTAATGAAATGTGTAGAATGTAAAACAATATAATAATAAGTAACATACAATTATGTTAGATTACATTTTATATAGGATATTATCTTTATTATATACCTATTATAATATTATTACAAAAATATATGACCCTAGCCACAGTTTGGCCATTCCGACTGTATTATAATATTCCTTTAGTGGTCCTAATTTTTGTTTTAGATTCTGAATGGAACGATTTTACAATGTGTTTTTTTTTTTTTTATTTATTTTTGTGTCTGTGTACACAATAGGTAGTCGAAATAATGCTTCGATTTTCAACTTCAGTATCTTGTTCGATTGGAAAGTGAATCTAGTTGGTGCATTCGGGAGGTCATTTTAAACTTCCCAATAGTTTTCACAAGCGCTGGGATTACACACATAAAAATTAAGGAATAACAGGAATTTTTACGCAAAATCTGTTTTTCAAAAAATCGATTTTGGTTTTTGGTGTAACTCTAAAACAAATGAATGTATATACATGAAATTTTCACTGGTTGTGTGTATTTGCATTTTCTATACACGATAACATTTTCAAAATACTATAATTTGTTTTGAACTGTTTAGGAACATATTCATTTTTCATTTTTTTTTTGTTTTTTTTTTCTAAAAATATCAATAACATTTTATTTGTTGGTTAAAAAAGCTTAAAAAATTTAATAGAAGGCTCCTAGTACATTGTTTCAAAGGCAGATGAAAAATATTAAAAATCCTTAGTCACAATTTTTTTTATAAGCATTTAAAGTTCAAAAATTGACCATTTAGAATTTGTAAAAATTTTTCTTTTTAAATCTAAGATTTGAAAATGTAATACAAGATTACTCATAAGTTTGTCTACCTTTATCAATAAAAAAATCTCTACTAGAAAGTCAAATTAAATTTTTATGAGCGTTTGAAATTCAAATTTTTACAACATTGGATATTCACTCGATTTCTCATGTAGCGATTTCCTTATTTTGTTGTAATTC
>WHPZ01589375.1:0-27499 GCA_016617965.1 Macrosiphum rosae | reverse complement strand
TATACACCATACAATTTTGAAAATATTCTGACTTTTTTTGAGCTGTTTACGGATATTTTCAGTTTTCAATTTTTTTAGTTTTTTTTTTCTATAGATATCAATAAAGTTTCATCTGTTTTCGCAAAAAGTGTAAAAATTTAATACAAGGCTCCTGATATATTGTTACAATAGCAAATGAGAAATATTAAAAATACATAAGAACAATTTTTTTTTATAAGCATTTAAAGATCGAATTTTGAGAAAATTTATCAAAATCTCGAAAATTATCAATCATTGTAATTAATAAATTATAAAATGTTCAATTTTTATAACTAAGGATTGAAAATTTAAAACAAAGGTTCTCATAAATAGTTCATACTGTAACCAAAAAATATATGAACACAGTCATGTTTTTACAGACATTTTAAATTCAAATTTGGACGAAATTACATAATAAAAAACCTAGAATAACTATTATAGTTATTTTGTTGTGATTGTATAATATTATTCGTCGGTACTTGAAACTTCTAAAGTATACTACTATATATCTATGATAGTATCAGGGTTTGTTATTGGTGTATAACGCGCTATAAGTACCTAATGGATATTGTGATAAGATTAATTTGGAATTTATTATAGGTACCTATTATAGGTCAATTTTTTTTTATTACCATAGATATGTATATGTCTTATACCTAGATTGACATATCGTCTCCACTCAGAATCGTTTATCTTACACAATGATATTGTATCATTGAATTCAAATTTAATACCATCCATTATACAGTGACCCACTTGTAACCTACTGTGCAGCAGAGCGACACCCACTTGCCCACCTTTTTTATATTTATACTTCTTATTTTACAAACCATATAATATTACACTGTAATAATAGAAGCTAATATAATGTTCATACATACAGATATATATATTTTATCTATACTATATTACCTTTTGGTTTTGGATGAGCATATTGGTCACGCACACTAAATGTCTGAATTCCATATAAATTCATAGCTCTTATGATTGCTGGATATTGGCCATCTGTATCACTCATCATTATGTCATTACCTTTTTGAAGCCACAGCAAATGATGGTCTACATAGAATAAAGGTCCTGGATATAAAACAAAATAACTTGATATCTACTTCTAATGCACAATATATTAATATTATATACCTTCAGTACACGAGTTATCAAATTCTTTAATAGGATTTAGATTATTTAAATCATTCAGCTTCTCAGCAGTTGGTGCACGGAATAATTTTGATTTGTCATTTTCCCGAAGTATCCAATACACCCAGCTACCAACAGAATCCACAGCTAAACTCATAACTAAAATTGAAATATAGATACATAAACATAACATATTTTAAAAGTAATTGGAAATTTTAAATTCTGCTTATTATTTGATATTGTACCCTTTTTTCCAGAAAAGTAATCGGTGTTATAATAATTTTGCTGTTCTTTTCCATTGAGTTTTGAGGATTTCACTGCAAACCCGGTTGACCAATACAAGTAACCACCAACAGATTCTACTTTCAATTCTTTAGCAATATTAGATGCTATAAGTAACTCTCTTTGACCTCCAAATAAATTTTCTCTAAGTATCTAAAATTTAACTTAGTAAGTATTCATTACAATTTATTATTGAAATAAAAATATGTATTACTGATTGTTTTGATGGATCTGCCCAATATATTTTCCGACCCAACCAGTCAATTGCAATACTTTGAACACTATTAATATCTTCTAATGTACTTCCTTGACGACTCGTTAAATTCAGCCAATTTATTTTACTTGAATTAACCACATAGAAAACACAATCTTCATACCAAGCCACATCGTCTAATGAAGAATTTTTAATACTGGTCTAGAAAAAGTAAAAATACATAACTATCATATAATTTAAAATAAAATAATATACAATTTTATCAAATCAAATAATCTAACTTTATAAAGAAAAATCAGAAAAAAATTATATTTTTTCTCAATAAATAGGAAATACAAAATAATGGCCTTTGAATTGTGTTTATGTGATAATTTCTATACTAAAATTTAAAGTGGATTAAGCAAGACAAGAGCACAATATTATTTTGTCCCCTTTTTCTTCTAGTTATTAGTTATTACTGTAGAAAATATATGCTTACTTCATCTTCATTAATTGAAATTGATTCTATAAAATCACCCATGATATCAGATATCAAAATTTGTTGTGCATTTCCCCAAAGTACAGATACATTATGATTTAATGTTTTAACTACAAACTCCGAAGACCAAGGTCCTTGTCCTGAAGAAGAATATGCAGCTACTCTTATGACATAACTTGTTCTAGCTGTCAAAGAATCTATTAGGATTTCTGTTTTATTAGTATCAATTTGTTTCCAATTTGTTTCATTTTCAAATTTTATTGAGAACAAATAAGACCATCCTTGCCATGAACTACGTCCTACACACGTACATAATTTAAATTATAATTTAATCCATATTGTAAACAGCTATTAAAATTTTAATCAATTTGTATTTACCCTGTCCACCTAATAAATGTGGAGCCTGCCAGGTAGCTTTCATTTTACTAGATGTAGCTATTGCTTGTAAAGACTGTGGTGGATTTCTTGGGAATGGTATAGGTTGTTGATCAGTAAAATTAGATAGTATTAATTTGTACGAAAAAGGCATAGCCGGATATATGTTTTGATAGTATTTTTGTTCATTAATAAAATAATCTTCTCCCATCAATTCTGAACCATTTGACCAATAAAATGATCCATTCACATATGACAGAGTTATTGCATCATCAAATAAAGCTGTTATTGTGTTATTTCTTATATCTGTTAAATCTTGACTGTAAAACACCAAAATATGATAACTGTCAATATTTAAATAATAATATTCCAAAAATAACTTCGTGAGCAGCAAAGAAATATTATGCAATGCTAGTATAAACCAAATAAAGAATAAGCTTCACATAATGGCAATGTACACACTAAATTGAGCACTAATATCATTTCTGAATTGATATTATCTACACAACATTTAGATTCAAAGTGCTAATAAAAAAGAGCAAAAATTTTTAAAATGTATATAAAATAGTAACAGATACATATGTAAATATAATGTTCTTGAAATATTAAATTTTAATAACCAAAACTACAATATGAAAACAAATTTTGAATTTTAGATAGGGTATTGGTACCAATGGTGCTACCTACTATATTCAATAAATTCTACTATAATATGACGTTTGGGTTATATTTGCTGTTAAAAATTAAAATAATTTCAATATTGTTTAAATTTTGTGAATAAAATACAAGAAAAGCAACTCAAAATTAATAGAAAAAACATCTACATATAATACATCTACATCGGGTAATTATTATCATTAATACATTATTGTTTTAAAAACTTACCCATCAAAAGAAACAGACATGATTGTGTTATTCTTTTGGAATAATACCAACAAACAAAAATTCATATAATCAATCACAAATGGACCAATATCTTTGTGATAAATTATTCTTGACATTACTTCAGTTTTCAAGTCCAAACGATATAAACCAAATTTTGTAGTCCAAAATAAAAATCTATTATCAATAAGATTAATGAAATACAATGCTAATCATACACTTTAAAGAATATTAATAAAAATAATTACCCATTGCAAGGATCCACTTCTATTTGGAGTGGTTTAGAATCAAACCCAGAAACTATTTTTTCTGTTTTATCCTGGTCTAAATAAAATTTATTTATACTATACACTATGGTATTTCCGTTTGTTATTGATGACATTAAAATGTAAACGATATTATTAAGCCAATCAAGACTAATTTGCATTAATATTTCTCTTTCAGTTGTTAACAAAATGTTTATCTTGTTATTTGAAAATGACAATAAAGAACTTGAAGACTCCAATATATATATAGTATTTGTTCGCACATTAATTGATATATCTAAGATACATTTTTATTTAAGCTCAAGCATAAATTAAAGATAAAAGAATTGTTAATAATATTCATACCATTGATTGTTTGATTTGTGAAATAAACACTAATAGGTGTATCCATCATTTCTTTTGTTTTAACAAATATATTATGATCTGATACAAGGAATAAGTGTACAGGTTCAGGAGTATATTTTACTGAAAGTAAATAATGAATCACACAATATTAGTTTTTGAAATATTTTAAAATTATAAACTATACTAATGAATAGCATATTATTTACTCATTGATGTGGGGAGGGTTTTGACAAAGACATTGGCCATTGGTCCTACACCATATTCATTTCTAGCAGCAAGTGAAATAGAATAATTTTTTGCAGATTCCAAATTACGGAACATATAAAAATTTTCCGTTTCATTTTCTTTACCAGTCAATATTTCCTAAATAGCATCAGACATTTAACAAATATAAAACACAAATAAAATTTTAAGTTAAAAAATACAATAATAAAAATATAGTGTGTATAAATATAAAGTGTTAAATATTATAGAATGTATAAAATGTTAGTTAAAGGAAAAAAAATAAAACAAATCAATAGAAAAACACAGATAATTAGTTACAAATAAAATAGTTGATACTTATAAATGCATTAAAAAGTTATAAGTTATAATACATTAGACATTCAATTATTTTTTAATTAACATTGGCAAAGAATAACTAAAAGCATAAACTACTACCTATAGAATTTGTAAAACATACAAGTGAAAGGTTAAAGATACCAGAAATTTCATTAACACATAACTCAGCCGTTAAAGATAAAAAAATACCATGGAATTTGCTCTGTTATATGGCAAAATTTAAGTGTAATTTGTCATTGAGTATATCACAGTTATGGATGTGTTATATTTGAGTTCAATGATAAAACGAATCTGAGCGGGTGTCAATCTCTAATTTTAAGGATATTTTATACTTTATTTATATTGCTATTAATAATACAGTAGGTTGAACTAATTGTTGGTAAAAACATAAGCATATATTATTGAAGTCAATACCACAATTATTTTGATCAATAGACTAGATTAGAACTAAGACTATTTGCATAATTAACTTAAAATTAGTCTACATTTTTGAAAATTTAACTGTTGATAAATCCATATGATTAATATTTTTTGATTCACAACAATAAAAAAACTAACTATAACTGTTAAAGGAAAGAACATAATTTTTTATTTAAATATAAAATTATGTCAACATTTGAACAACAAATGTTGAAATGTCTATAAAAAAAATTGTGCTCGTGTAATTTATATATTTATTAATTGCTATAAGTACAACTTATAAGGAACCTTTAAATAAACTGTCGAGTCTTAGTTAGGTATTATCTACATAGGACAAGAAAAAAAAACCTAACATAAAATTAACTTTTCTTAGCACAGACCTAAATAGTTTATAAAAATAGAAAATAAGTTAATGATATTTTAACTTCAAATGCTCATAATAAAATGGGTTCTGATATATTTTTGATAATATTTAGAATTGTGTTAAGTAACTTATTAAATCTTACGGTATTGTAACTTCATCATAGAAACTAAAAAAAAACTAAAAAAGTCAATCTTGCCCATAAATATGTATATCAAAAAGAGCCAAAATATTTTGAAAATTTTAATATTTGATGTATTCATTTTTAAAAAACAAAACAAAAATTAATTTTGGTATTGCGTAAATATTCAGGTTATATTTAGGATTTTCCGATTATTTAAAAAAGAATTTTGAATAATTACTTTTGACTTCCAAAGTACCAATTTTTTTACACAAAACCATTCTCAAGGTTGCAAGTTGGGATTTTTTTTTTTTACTGTTCTAAAAGGTGATGGCCAAAAACAAATGAATAAAAAAAAATAATTCACCGTAAAAATAAGTACATTCACCGCTCCCGGGGTCGGATCCCAGCCCTTCCCCTAGACATATTTTTTTTTATAATTCTCTAGATCCTGATCCTTCTATATTTCAATCACAGACATGTAATATAATGTAATATATTACAAATGTACCGAGGTTTTTAAATTAAAAATAGTGTATATTGTAATTGTATTTATGTTGAAAAAAAAATTGTTGCCCCCCTCCACCTAGATTTTTGATCTAGTTGTACCCGATTGCTCCACTCAGAATCTTAAATATCAATACATATTAGGTACGATATAATATGTAATATTGTAGTATATAACAGTATTTCCATAAATGACACAAAGCAAAGTTAAACTTATTTTCGAAATTCATTCAATCCAAATATTATAAAAATATTTACATATAATAGTATAGTAATTATTTAGTTTGAAGAATCAACTGTGAAATATATTATGATTATTTTTTGATAAATTTACTATAAGTAGTGTTGATTTGTGCATTGAAGACCATGCATTTTGGTGAAGAAGAACAAATAAGCAAAACAGAAATTGTGTGTACATATCATGTTCTGACCTTGAAGATGGTGTACTCTTTTGTAGGCTCTTGGATGGTCAAGTGATAGGATAGGATTGGAGCTAAAGGAAAGGGAATAGCTGCCCATGTAATTGATATACTAGAATCTGCAGGAATTGTTCTCACAATTTCTGGTGTCATTGAAGGTGGTACTTTGCTCGGATGTGTACTAATAACCACGCTTGATTCAGAAACCACCAACTGCATTACTCCAGCCCATGGTAACAGTAATACCACACGAAACTAATAAAGATAAAAACAATAATTAGATACATATGTATTTATTTTTGTAATTTATAACTAAAGAAATAAATAAAAACAATTAGGTAGTAAAATTAATTTATTTATTAGAAATTAAAATAAGTATTCATATAAAAATGAATTTTAATTTATAATAAATACTTGTTAATAAATAATGAATAAGATAATGAAATTAATTAATATTGAAATTAATACTATTAAATATAAGTCACCTAACGTTCTCAAAATATATATATATAATCGCATAAAATTAGTAGGTACTTGATAATTTGTATAAGGCCGGAGATTCTCCAATTGGATAATAGAGTCATTATTCCATGTTTCTTTTTGGCAATATTGCCAATTTTCTTGATTATTTTCTAATTTCCATTGAATTCTATATTTGAAATTTTTCCTCCTTACACCCTTCCATTGAAGCTTAAGAGATTTATCAAATAGAGAATCTGGTACTAATGTCGGGGATGGTAAAGGACCAATTTCAACTAAATATAATATAATATTACATTGGAATTAATATTAAAATAATTGATAAAATATTAACAAGGCAATTATTATTAAACATACATTGGATCCTCTGGAAGTATAAAGTAATAGCATCATGACATCCTGCAATACAATATAATTTGCTTTGAGATATGTAATTTGCATTAAATTTGTCCTGTAATATATTTTAAGATTTTTAAAAAATGTCTCAATACAACTCTTAAAAGTTTTTAGTATGAAATTAATTAATTAAATTTACATATTAAAAAATATATATATATATATGTATACATACAATTAAATACTTACACAAACTTTCGAACAATTACTACCAAGTGCCTCGTTCCATAAAGTACATCCTCTAATACACTGGAAGACAAAAAATATATATATCGTTTAAATATAAGAAAAATACAATTATAAATGTAGGAACAATGAATTAGGTATTGGTTAAATCAAATAAAGGAAAAAAAACTGGTTCGATAGAAATCAAAAATGTATTAAGATTATTGCCAGAGAGAGGGTGAAAAGTTTACTGGTGACAAATACCTACACTGGTTTTGTGAGTATAAGTTATAACATAATATCAAAACATGCAAAGTAACTTCTTTACTAATTGGAATGTTACATTACATAATTATTTATTTCAATAACTAATATTTTGGATAGCAAAAAAGAGTTTAATGTTTAAGTATATAAGTATATTTCTAATTTCTATACAACTATTTATTTTTATTAAAGCTTCATACTATTAATAAATGTATAGTAAATTTAGTTAGTCCAACCTACTAACTAGAAATCCAGCCCCTTACTCACTCTAATTTGGTTTTATAAACAATTGTTTTGATAATAGATAAAAAAAATTAGTACCTATGCATTTTTAAAATATCTAGCAATTGTAAGTAAAACCACCTTGGGTGGGTCTCAGACTTCAAATAGGTATAACTCGAAAACCAAGTCAGACTGCAAAATTCTGACTTCGCTATCGTTTTCAGCATGATTAACTAAATACATTAAAACAAAACAATATTACAAAAAAAAAAAAGGTGTCCAGTAAAACAGAAATATAACAAAAAAAGCAGGTAAGTGGATGTCGCTCTGCTGTACAGTAGGTTAAAAGTGGTACCTAATTTTTTTTAATACCATAGATAAGTATATAATATGTCTTATACCTAGACTGACATACAGTCTCCGCTCAAAATCATTTTTCTTATACAATGATATTATATCATTGAATTCAAAATGAATACCATCCATTAAACTGCGACCCACTTGTAACCTACTGTACAGCAGAGAACCTTTTTTTTTTTAAATTAAAGTAGACATTAAACAACTAAGTACTAACAGAAATATTTTACAATTGTAAGATAATAATATTATGTATTTATAGTCAGTTTTATTCAAGTGATAACTGATACCAGAAAACGATTACATGGATATTGGATTTTAATACGATAATAATTTGTTAATTCACAATTCATATTTCAGTACTTCACACCACGATTATAGATATTATTACTATATTAGGTAGATAAGTAGATTATAGTTATTAATTAGTCAATAGGCAGATACTCTGACAGCTGACAGATTACAAATTAAAGGTCCTTGCAAGATGCAAATATTGGGTCGTAATAAACAATTGATGGATCCACAGGTGACAGCACATTTTTTTTTAACAGAAGTGGTTCCGGTACATTTCGGTTATCATGTACTGGCGAGTGGCGGGCGGCGGCTAATTGGCGGCCAGCGAAATTCCGTTCGTCGTTTTTGTACTCCGAACTACCTATTTAATATTTATATTTGTTCTTCACGAACATACGGTACATTAAGTTGTTAATTATAACAAATATTCTATTATTATTATAAAAGAAATATTATTTATTTAATAATAATTTTAATCTTTATTTTGTAAAACGAGAAAGTCCCGAGCGATTTATTCATAACAACGCAGAACCGAACCTATAGAGCTATAGATTTGAAATTTTGAGGGTAGATTATTTTTATAATTTCACCACACCTACGCTAAGAAAGGCTTTTGCAAAATTTTGATTTGAAGTAGTTAAAATCGGCAAAAAAAAACAAAATTGTATAAGCGTAAATTGTATATCTATATACGTAATGGCTGCTATTGGTTATAATATAGTTGAAATAATTAGTAGAAATTAGTATTTATTTATTATTGGTTGCTATCGGTTATTCGGGCAGATCAGGTACAAGCTTGCATCAAATCGAATATTCGAACATTGCTTACCAAGATGGAAAGAGTTGCCCTTTGTCCGCGATCCGACCCTGGTTGAGTTGCACTTACTGCAGCGAGTTATACCCAAAAGGAGTTGAACAAAACTTTTAAGTAACCATTTTTTACGGGCAACGAAGTGCACGGGATCTGCTAGTTTATTTATAAAGGAGACATGTAAAATGTAATTTATTCTTTGAGTGAATACAGTGCATAATTATTTAGGCAATACCTACTTCTGTTATTTTTTGACGCTTAAAAATGTATATAGATGGCGCATCCTAATTATTCTCTTTTAAAGACAATAAATACAATATTCCAGCCTTTAGCCGATCACCCATCACCATAATAGATAAAAATTGAATATTTTGTATGTGTATTACTGTGTTCTACTTCCACTATTTAAAACAAAATACATTTGTAATTTACCGGTCATATAATACGTCGAAATAAATACTTAACAGTTTGGAGTAAATTAGTTTTGATTTATACCAAAAAATGTGTTTAGTGATGCCTAAGTGATAACATGAATCATCCGAGTATTTGCGATTGCCTATTAGTAACTTGAAGTGTTCGTGTTAATGTCCATAGAAAAGTAATATTGAAACAGGTGAGATCATAAATAAAGTAACAAGTAATGAAGTAACTCAAAAACATTAACCAAAGAAGTAAGAACAAGTGTTAAATCAATTAGCTATAAATACCAGGAGTGTCCGAGTGTATAATATTTTTTTTTATAAAAGGCCGGTATACGGTATTTACGGTATACGGTAGGTCCCTGACGGAATATGTATATATTACCATCTAATGTACAAATAATGACATGAAGTGTTTAGTTAGAAATTCAATAAAATTCTAAAATAGCAAAAATCAATCAAATTATATATTAATTTGTGGATATACTTACAGATATAGATGGTTTCTATTGTATCTTGCATTTTAGCTGGTATTTATTTATATTTAAATAAAGATTAATAAAAGATTAATATATTATGATCTTAATTCATATAATGGATTTGTAAATTTGAAAAAAAATAAGCATATACTGGATAAGAATAAAACGCATAGGTGGAAATCCATAAAAATGTCAGGAGGGGGCTAATACTTATAACATCATTTTCCAGCTCAAAAGCTGCTGTCTGTTTTTTGGGAGCTAATGGAATAGTTTAGGCGGCATCCCCTTCACACGATTTCCGCCTATGATGAAAGTACAAAACGTGGAGTAAAGTATACACTTTACACACACACAGAAGGTACTCATATACATTAGGAGAAAATACTCAAGTCATTGCCTGAGGCATTAAAAAAATAAGACTAAAAAGTCATAAGAAAATTACAACTGGCAATAAAAGTATAAATATTATATAATTAATAATAATAGAGCTGTTACTGTACTTTATACAACAGAATACGCTATACAGATTCAACTTAAATGTAGAATACCTATCCATGTACTAACAAGTTTTTAAAATAAGAATGAATAAAAAATCAACTCAATATTTAATAGCGTGAAAATATTATGAGGTCAAACAATATAATAGTTAACTTGATAAACTACATAATATTTTGAAATTATTGCTTAATAAATAACATAATAACTTTATAATATTTTGTTATAACATAATAATTAATAACACTATAACAAGTTTTAAAATAATAAAAATGCTTACTCAAGACAAAAATAATGTATTTATTAACTGATGACAAAATGAAATAAAGCAGCAATAAATAAAAATAAATTTTTGTTTTTATTTAAATTAAACGATGTTGACCAGATCCACAGCAATTCACACGGTACATCATCCGGGACCCTAACAATGTATTAATTCGATAAAATAATAGTCAGGGTTACTTATTAGTCAATCCACAAATGCGGGTCGAGAGCCCCTTCATATCAATTTGACTTTGTTTAGCAGCAATAATTATTATTAAACGTACTGATCACACTTCTTTATTACACCAAACACAAACATTTGTGGACTAATAGACTACAATAAACTTAAATAAAGCCATATTCGTTATTAAATATTATTATATACATAGGTAATACAATGTATTTATTATATACGATGGTATAACATTCCCAAGTTTAGGAAAAAAATGTTTTCTGTTTTGAGAAAATAAATATTTTAAAAGGTAAAATAAACAATTATTGACTTAAAATTTAAAAGCATTTTAAGTACGTAATAAGAATATTAAAATTTAAATATCTATTTATAACGACGCTAAATTGTCCACACTCCTCAATTAGTTGTGATGAAAGTAGCTGAGTGACGATTAAAAACGTAAGTTTAAAATTTAAATTATGAACATAATATAATATAGTGTTATATGGGTGTGGTTACCTACGTGCGGCTTATCGTTTAAGGTCAGGTACCTAAGACATGGTCAAAAATTACAACTACTATTGCATAGTGCACACATTCAAATATTCAATGAATAGTAATACTCATTAGGTATATTTGGATTGTTAATGTTGGATTTTAGGTGGATTCTTCGAATAAAACACGAAAGTTAAAATCATAATTACAACTCGCGTTTGATTAGATTTAGGTATCATACTATGGTATTATTGGGATCCACACTAGGGGGTGTTAACAAAACAAGAAATTATTGTTTTTATAAAACATAATATATAGATACATATATATTTTTTGAATATAAGCTCCCTCCCAATTGAAAATATCAATAAACGGCATTACATGACTATCTAGGGCTTAGGCTTTAATTATTAGACCATAAAAGTAAAAGCACACAATATATTATTTAAACATTTCACCTCGATCAGTAGAGTACTAGAGTCAATCAATTTTGAAAATGTAAAGAAAAAAAATAATGTCAAATGTGACTTATTTTTATCCATGAGGTATGAAATATACAAAGATTCATTTTCTTCACGTATGCACCAAGGATTATGGTTTTATATAAATTACAATTAACTCCTATTGTCTGCAACAAGACAGGAAACGTTCAATAAATATTTGTTCACAGCGAAATATGTACAAGTATCCCGGCCACTTGATTCAATTATTCTGTACTGCAAAATAATTACGCATAATAATAACCTGGCGATTACATTTTGCGGATTTTAAATGTTACCTAACTACACAATTTTTGAAAAACAAAACTCACAATAATTCTTTGTAATAAAATAAATCTATACATTTAATAGGTATAAGCCGTATAGTTACAGCAAGATGACATATTAAGATGTAATATTATTAACCTATAGGTATTAGTGTAGTGTAAATTTGAATTCTTTAATTAAAATCTTAATGTAGCAATGTAAGTTTTTGAGAAATAAACAGCAGCACAATTTTGTTAAATAAAACCAACTCTCATATTAAATCATAAGCAAAAATAAATGCAAAATGCATTTATATCCCATCTGCAGTAATAAATCAATATAGGTTACCTAAACATACAATTTACCTATATATATAATTCAATAAACGTTTTTACACAATATAATTAATTACGACAATAATATTATCTAAAATACTCGGAACACCAAATCAAATATTACTTAACGGGGTTTTCAAGGTAGATATTATTATATTTAATAATACTTAATATTAATATTTAATATATTGGTCACGAGGAAACCGGATGTATACTAAAGTCTATAAATTACGTTGTTCACGGTTTAGTACTTTTACTAGCCAGTGACAAAATAATGCTTTTCATCCTCATCCTACATAAAACTTATTTTGTACTAAATAATATAACTTTATTTTTAATATAGTTTAAAATAATACATTTTAAGTAAAAGTTAAATTTATAAAATCAAATAAACTACAAAGTCAATAGTATTACATTATATTATTACGGTAATTTATAAGATTCATACATAGGACAATGTTTAACAGATTTAATAGATAATATATTAACACGAAAAAGGATCTACGCATTAATACACAGTCTAGTTCATCCTATTGTTCAGCGGTTTGTTTGTGAGCGGTCAAGTGAACTTCCGTAGCACCCATCATATCCCATCACCACCTGACGTTTATATTTTTACAAAATTCCTACTTTATTTATACCTCAATTATACTGTATCCGGTTAAAAAGTTTATATGAAAATATTTTGTACTAATGTGTTAAACTAACATTCAAATGCTTCAAATATAATATTCTAATAAATTGTTTCTAGAGTTTAAAAATCTCAATTTTTAAAACAATTGAGTACCTATAATATGATGAAGCCCAGCGAAAACGGAAATAGATACTAACCATAGCCTAAAAGAATGAATTCGAGTGTTTTATTTTAAAACCCCTAAACATTGTAAATTTTAATTTAAATAATTTTTAGGGTTTCTGCATATAAATGTCATGGTTAAAAAATCATTTTACACCTGACCACATTATGAATATAGGTAATAGGTACCATACCATTCGCCCGACACGAAACCCATAAACGGCGCACATGTAAACACCGGACATAAAAAAAAATATATTCTCAGGGAGATTTTTTTTCACAATTTAAAATCCTAGTAGGTACATAAATCAATACATTATGCAAAATGATATCAAATAGATCAAATAAGTGATAGAAATTAAGATAATTCGTATTGAGTGGGAGTATTATTTATTATATGAAAATATTAAGTACCTATAATGTATACATAGATATTACCTGATTTACTATACATTCAGAATTGCATAAGAGTCCTCCGTGATTTGTAGTTTCATTCTAAAAAAAAAATAATTACAATTTTAATTAATTAGAAGTTACATATATAAAGAACATGTCTTTTGTAAAAAATTATAGTTTTCTTATTAAAATAAATTTGATCAAATTCACATCAATTCGTTTTTCAAAAAAAAAACAAATTATCAATTAAAACAAATAACTGATTACATAAGTTTATTATCATAAAATGTAGGTATAATATATTTTACATTTTGGTTTTTGTTCAGCATTTATTCCTATTTTATCTGCTTGATAGTTGATTAATACTAAACTCTATTGTATTAAGTATGTATTTCAAAATATAAGTGCAGACAATAATTACTATCGTTTATTAACATAAATTAATAAATGTTTAACGATTTTATTTTGTACCTACCGATCGTATTCTTTAGGTGGGTAAATTGAAATTAAACAAATAGGTAAAACAATTAAATATATACAGTGTGTATCGCTGTAATTTCTACATTAATACATTTATTCTAACAATATTAATTGTTATACAAACTTTATATTTGAAATATGCTAGTTGACATTTAGTTATAAATGAGCGCGACAATACATTATTATTGATAATTAATTATTATTAGGTATTATTATTATTATTATTATTATATGTTTTGGTTTGCTTATAAACAAATTAAAAAATGCTTAAATATTTTTCACAAAATTGAGATTTTTTAGAGCCAATTTATTATTAATTTATTTAAATACTTAGTACTAAATTTAATTATTTCCACAAATAGTTTAACGAAGGCAGAGTGTGCAAGAATAAATACGGCGGACACTCTGTATAATATGAAATTATAATATACCTAGAGTTCAAACTACAACTATGCACAATTTTATCTACTAATTTTATGTAGGTATAAAATATACCATGTTAGTGTATAATATTATTATATTGTATGATTTTGTATTTTCACTAATATATTTTTCATTAATTTAAAAACTACTCGTATTAGGTACTTGTGTAAAATAGTACAAGTTATATTTTATTAAATACTATAGGTATATCTATGTCTATACAGATATATTATAATATGCATACATATTATGTACCTATACATTATATACTAATATCATAGAATATTGTATTGACGTAAATCTTTTTTTTTTTATTTATTTATAAAACTTACAATCTGTATTTAAAAAGAACATAATAAGTAAATATGAACACATAATTTGTACCTACATAATAATAATAAAACAATATTAGTTTTACTTGATAAGGGGGCTTTGACAGATCCCTATAGAACTTGTTCAATTACAAATTATAGAGATCATGATTCTGTAACAAAAAAGACCGTAAGAGCGTATATTTTCTATACAAAATGAGTATGAAAAATAATAATAGTTAGGTAGCTAAAAATCATTTTGGTCTAAAATAAAAATCAAAAATTAAATTAAATACAATCCAAAAATAATTTCTAGGTACAATGGGATTGTTTCAAAAAAATAAACCTCAATGAAATAAATACGCGTGAGAATTATTTCCGTTAAAACAAGTGCCCAAAGAAACAAAATAATCACATTTTTGAACAGGTGGTTGAATAATTGTTCATTATCTACCTGCAAGTGAAATAAGCGGACATCCTGTCCACCCCTGTAGACACGTAAACTACCTTTAGTAGTAACCGTCTGGATGAACACTGTTAAGTGTTAGTTATTATTTACTTGTTAGGTAGGTATATAGCCATGTAGATAATAGTTTTACTACTTTTAAATCAAGATCATTACTGCCACAGAATAAACCACTTCTATTTATCATTACAAATGTATGGCATTTCGTTATCGATACGTACAACATACTACCAAAATTTATTAAAAATACTTTTAAATGTCAATTATATAGTAATTCTTAAGTTAGGAAAAGGTTTACTATTATTTTTATAATCGAATACCATTATGACTGATTAATTACGCGTACCCAAACAGTTAAGTAATTATTATGTGAATATCTAATTGTGTAAGAAAACAATACCTATAAATTAAAATTAGCAAAAACATAATAATAAATTGTACAATTTAAACATTACGTTCCTATTTATATTATAATAATTTAATTAAAAAAAACATGCCTATGATTTATGAATTAAAAAAAGCACTTTATTAATTGATGCAGATTTGTAGCAGTCTTTTTTAAATACATATTGATTATTAATTATTAAAAATTAAAAATAACTAATTAAAATACGTCTTAGTAGCAATGCACATACTTATATTATATAAAAGCTATGTGTAAACTATATAGTATTTACTAATAGTTAATAGGTTCATATTTAGTAACAAAATAGTTTATCGATACCCGGATGGCCAGCAGTGGGCAGGGGCCAGGGACGCAATTCGTAAATACAAATAAACGCAATGTAAACAAAAATAAAGTTACGGCAATAAAATAAGTCCATTTCAATCTAATTATAGAATAAGCCAAAATTACCTTACTAATTCACCAGGCCAAATCAATCTGGAGGACGATAGTACACTACATGCATGAGTGAATGATCTATATTGTGTTGTCTACGTCGTACAAACATTCAAAATAATACAAACTAATGTCATCGGGCGTACCAAATTTGCGTTCATTAGAATCGATCGTGTGTTGTAATTTTTAATATTAGAGTGAACCTACGATAAAGATTAAAGAAGATGTAAGAGAAAAATCAGAGCTTTTTCTTCAATATTTCAATATTTGAGCTATGAGTACCTATGTAAAATATTACAAAAATAAAACGATCATAACTCGCTTAAAAACTGAAATTTCGTAAAATAAACCAAGATACAAACACAGACAATGTTTTTATCGTTAGTTTAATAATAACTAATAAGTGAATTCATTAATTCATCATAATCAATTATTCTTTAAATTAAGAAATCACTAGTATCAATTAATATTTAATTAATATATACATTTTTTTTAAAACATTATTTTCATGTTGTAAAACCAATATAATATTCACTTTGCATCTAAAATGAATAAAAGTGCACATCAATTTTATTTCATTAATATAATAGAAAGGTATTATATTAATGATAAAATAGACAAAACTATAAAATATAACATGCAGAGATATATTACCAGCTGATGAGGGACACTGTATAGAAATGGTTCAACTAAAATGTTTCATCATGTCAGTACACTAAATTGCCTTAATTAATTTGTGAATTTTATGGCCAGGGAATGTATAACTACAAAGGGACAATAATATCAAATAATATTTTCCACCATATTTGAATGTAAATTGTAATAATTGTTCTTAATCGTATGACTTATTTAAGAAAATAACAAAAAACAATTAATATATATTATGTTCATTAACACGGTTTATATATAATCTTATATATCTTCCAAAATAGCATTTTAAAGCTGTTCATTTTTGTTGATAACCTTTAAGTTCAAACCGTTAATTTTAATTACAGGAGCCATCATGTGTTCCGTTTAATCTAGAAAAAATTCAGGTTACATATAATGCAAATATATATTTATATTATTGTTTAGGCAATGAATACAAAAATTGTTTATACATCATTCACGAAGTAAAACTAATTACATCCAAACCAGTAATAATATGAGAAAAAAGTTAAATAGATACCAGATACGTCTTTACTAATTGATAATTTTAAAGTAAATATAATCAATAAAATAAAATGATATTATACAATATTACATTTAGTACCTATGAAGAATGATTAGTAAGATTTCAAATGCGTAGGTAATATACTTTACATTTTATCAATTCGAATAATATTTTATTTTTAACAGAAGTTTTAATTTGAACAGAAGTTAATAATAAGAATATTATTGACAAAAGATAAAGCATAACTTCTATACCTATTCTCGAAGTGGAATTCAATATTACCTACCATACTAGTATACTACCGTACTATACTCTAAATTCTGATTATACCTATTAGTGATCCGCTTATCGTAGTAAATAGTGATAAATTATTTATTTAGAATAACGGTCTAACAACAATAATTTCATTTACACGCATTAAAGATTTATTAATTATTAATTTTACTCATTAGTTGTAAACAAATATTAGTATCTTATCTACATTTATGAATATTAAAAAAATTCTTCCTTCATTACCTGACCTTAATACCTATAACATTTTTAACTTTTCAATTTTACACCAATAGGCATATATATCAATATGGACCAATTATTTCTAGATATAAAATATACCTAACATCAAATGAATATTTAAAGGAATATCAAACCGTAAATATTATATTAATAACATTATTAATATTATAAAATTATAAGATTATTACGTTACCCACTGAATTATTTCTTTTTATGCTTTCATAATAATTTACCGCAATTTACTCTTAAAAAGAGTGAATTTAGTAGATACACAACGTTAAGAAAAATTAATAAAATAACTTAAATATTTTCTACACACTGATACGGTTTTAGCCAAAATTATTCTATTACGTAATAATAAATTCAATCCAAAAATCAAAACACATGATAAATAATGTTCTAATTTTATTACATTTGGGAAACACAATATTTCAGAAATATTACATAATTTACTATCTACCTACTTGTAGTATAAACCAAAAACGTATACAATAGGTATAGAAAAACACAATCTTATATGATAATTACAACATAAAACGAAACAAAATTTAAAAAAAAATGTCTACCTATACTAATGGCTATTCCACCAATTCTTCAAATTTGTAATTAATACTTTAATCCTCAAATGATTGAAAGTAAGACATAGAAAAACGCTCAGAAAACGGGTGTTGAGCCTTCTCAAATTTAGTTTGGAAAAATTGCTTAAATAAAAGCGTCTCAATCTTTTCTAATTAAAATTTATATAAATTATTAAAAAAGTTATAAGTTTTGTTTCTTAGATATCGATCAAGTCAGGACTTGCGGGTAAAATATATTTAATTAATAGTACAACTATAGATTAAATATTATACTGGTATATTCAAACTATTGACAAATACCTATTTATTATAAATACGAAATACTTACCGATCACCGATTAAATACACGAATACACTCACTATATACATTGAATATTTTGTCCATATTTTAATTGTACCTAAACTACGATCACTTAACGGTTTGTCAGTTTATAAGACATTAAAAATTGTTGATTTTGTGAATTATAATTTAGAATTCTTTAGATTCCGTCATCTACCTACCTATAGCTAATAATATTAAAGATTAAATATAAATAATTTTACACTTAGGTAAGTATCAGTAAAAACTAATAGTAGTACTCGGCTTAAATTTTAATTCTGTTGGTAATCATATTTGTAACCAACCAAATTGAATAAAGTTATTTTATAATTAAATGTGTATATAGATACATCATGGAATACCGACTTACACTGATTACCTATTAAAAACGTCTATTATTTTGGATTGTGATTATTTTACATTAAAATTAGATACATAGTGTTGTTCTAAAGAGTTAAAACCATTGACATAACTCTTATCGCTATTTTAGATGACAAAACAATAGCAATAGTTGGGAGTACTTAGTATAAAATATAATATTTTAAAATTAAATATTTCTTACGCTTACAAAGCAAAATAAATAAGAATATAATATATTACATATTGCTATAACTCCGTATGATAAATAGATGGTATGGTAAATTTTAATCAAAAATATGTTTATTTATAGATTTGCTTACCTAATACTATAATCATATTTTAATTATATCGTTTCCGAGCAATAACTATCGGCTATTTGTAATACTTGTGGAAACAAAAATGTTATTTCAACTAGTATAATATAAATCCTAATCTGTAAATATATACTTAAAATTGATAAATGTTTTGGTAAACACGGATAATTTATTTTACCTGTAAATGACATCTTTCGTTGCATTCCAAACGAATGATATCCTTTTGCGAATCCGAATGCGCAGAGATTTCTATGGTAAACACCAGCGTTACAAGATATACGTAAAGATCAACCATGATCATATCATACGGCAACGATATTTAATATTAAAATGTTATATTGACGAACAGGACGTCGGAGCGACGAAGACACGCATGGGGAGCGTAAAACAGAGGGAAGAGCATATACAGTTTGCACCATACGAAGGTCGCGGGAAAACTGAAATACTGAATTCAGAAATCTGAATTGCCGCCTGGCGGACCGCGAGGAGTATACCCGTAAACAGAACCACGGTCGCGTCGGAGACCTTAAATTGGACTCTGGTAAACTGGTTCGCCGGGCCTCGATATTCGAAGTTGGTGCCGGGACCGCGGCAGGAGAGAGGTCGTGACTGGCAGACTGCGCCAACCCGCATCCGCTACCAACAATTCACCCATAGTCGAGAAACACATCACACCACCACCAAAGTTCCCTGGTGGTGGAGCGGATCACTGCTTATCACCCGTTATCACGCTGCGTATAAATAATTGGAATAATAACTACAATCATAGTATAAGCACAGAATAGAGTGTGAATATGCTCGATGATAGGACTTCACATATTTTCTTGAGTTTCAATGTATAATTTATATAGGCAAGCGACAATAAATATATTAATATTATATTTATAATTATATTAATATATTAAGACGACGTCACGCACTCACGGCTCACGCGTATACATATTTTATTCTTATGCAATGCAGTATGCACAAAAACCACAGATACTAATATACTATCTTTAATCGTGACAAAAACAAATGGCTCATGCGCGAACTAGGACGAAAACACGGTTCATATTGAGCATACTTGCATACTTCTTATTTCTCATACTAATATACTATGATAACAGTAATAATATTCATTAGTAGGCCATGAATAGGCCGATACATAGATAATAATAATAATAATAATTAATAATGTTGCGATAACGTCCGGATCGCACGGGCTAATAAATGAATTACACGATACATAATATTATAGATGATCGTTATTTTAGTTATTTGTTTGGTGTTAATTACAATTTTTTTTTTTCTGATTACTTGTTTCCTTTCCCGTACGTGCGTTGTATACGTCGTACAGGTTAAAATTAATGTACGCCAACTGTTTCGTTGGCAAACTACCGAGCACCACGTCTGTCGTACGCTTTACCCAGAACGTAGTGGGACTGCACCATGTTATAACGTTACGGATACGTGTTCGCCGAGCCGATAATATGAAGCTCTCCTACACTATTCGACGGTTGGATTTTGTAGTGGCGAATACGTGAAATCCACTATTCCTAGGACCTAGGTATGTTTGCTTTCCGTCGACCCTCTCGAATACTTTTTCTCGTTTGTAATCAAATCGAAAAGCTCCCTATTTATCTAGTTTCAACGTTTATAGTTGTCACAGCTCGTGAATTTTCCAATAATTCGATTGAAGACGTACATACTTACCATGATTATTCCTAGATTCCTCAATAATTGCATCTACCGAAATCATAAATTAAATTATCAATCACCTAATTATTGCATAGGTACTGCTTGTATTTTAACAGTAAAACTTTCCTTAGAAAAAATCCTGGTTGGAACTTATTTCCAAAAGTATTAAACAATAATTGCTTATTTATCTATTTAATTGTTTGAATGACACTAACATTAAGATCTTTTAATCATCTTCATGGCTTAATAACATATTTTTCTGATGTTTTCCGCCTTGGTGATTAACTATTGACTTTTATGTATCAATTTTAGTGCATAATTTTATTATTGTAGTTTTACTTTGTCAAAAAATACCACAATTTTATTTATCTTTTTGTCTTTTATTTTTATCTATTTGTCTTTTATTTATTATTTTTATTTTTACTATTTGATTTGGGTATGTATTCCTTACTTATAGTCATTAAATTGTTCATTAAAATGAATTATAAATCTTTGTTATCTTTAACTAATATTAGATAAGCATCATTCATTACATACATACAAAATTCCTAACGGCTATTACTAAGTGTACAATGATAATATGCTATGTTCTCAATCAAACTTTAAGAAAAACTCTTTATCTAAATTTATTGTATCTAAAATACTAAATTACTCATTGAAAAATCATGTATAATGCTTATCTAAACATTCAGAGTTTAAATTTTGGAGCAATTATAACATACTATCATAATGTTTCAATTTCACTTTAAATTACAACTAAAGATTCTTCATTTCTGCACATACTTTCTTTACTTTTATCAAAAACATTCATTAAATTATCTCTGATCTGTCCCATTATATAAAATGTTATATCTGCATACTAGTTATACAGTAGAAAAGCTGTGGTTTTAAGTCAACTAACATAAGTTTTTTAATTTTTCATGATTAATATTTGAGTAATGGAATAATTTATTTACAGGTTTATATCTACTATGTGGCAAGATATCTAGGTACATCAAGGTCTACATCAATATATTTTTTATTGTGCAATTATGACAAAAATCTTTTAATCAATACTCACATTTGGACTGATGTGAGTATAACATTTGTATTTTTATACTACTTAACCGCCTAATATAATATGAAACTTAATATGCACCTCAATAGGTACTTACCATTATATATTTAAGATAGCTTAACATGGGTGTTTCATAGGAGGGGGGGTATAGGGGATAGATCCCCATGGTCTTTTTTTAGTGTCAAATTTCTAGTGCAATTGTATTTATATTAATGTCGAATGAAATGTCTTGATCGTGTTTGGTGTGAATTTGTGTGTAATCTAGATATGACTAATTATTTGCTTAAGCTAATATACGGTCATTAAACATTAAATATTAACTATCATTATATTATCTATCCTATTTTTGGAACATGAATTTGATCACTCTTTACTTTTATTAAAAATATATATTTTGCTTATATTATAAATAAAGATTTTATAATTAAATGGCATATTGGTGTATTACAAAAATGTTAAGAAAATTAAATGTAAAGTTATTAAATCTTTGTTTACACCTTCATAATTTACGTTTAACTGACTACATTGTTGAAAATGATTAATAAAAATATTTTTTCGCAGATTTCAAGTACCTATATTTTAACAAGAAAAAACTATATTTGTATTAAAATTCAAGTAGCTGGAAAATCATCATTGAAACATGATTTTGAATGTTATGGCACAAATACTATTGATAATTAAATTAAAATCCACCATTTGATTATTATATGCTACTATGAAAAAAAATCGCTTTGTAGCATTAGTTTTGTTCAGTATATTTGTATGGCTTGGTATTAATCATTTTATACCCAATGATAATTTCATATCTAAACCCAATAATTATCTTGATGAAAATTTGGATGATTTTGAGTTGCGTTTAAAAATTGAAGTAGAAACACACAATTTAATACGTGAAAATATTAAACAGTTAAATTATTCTAGCCATGAAGATAGTTATGAATTTAAAAAACACAATTCGTCCAATTCATCAAGTGTTGCTATTTTAATAATTGCTTGTAATCGTCCATCTATATCAAGATGCATAAACAAATTACTAAAATATCGCAAATCAAAAGATGATTTTCCTATTATTGTGTCTCAAGACTGTATTCATGAAAGAACTTCACAAGTTATAAAAAGTTTTGGCAGGGAATTAATTCATATTCATCAACCTGATCAAAAAGAAATTAAAGTGCCATCTAAAGAGAAAAAATTTAGTGGTTATTTCAAAATATCAAGACACTATAAATGGGCACTTAATCAAGTTTTCAACACATATAATTATGGAACTGCGATAATAGTCGAAGATGACTTGGATGTAGCTCCAGATTTTTATGAATATTTTAAAGCTACATTACCAATTCTTCAAAAAGATGAAACTTTATGGTGTGTTTCTGCTTGGAATGACAATGGAAAATTTGCTTTGATTGATAGAAACGATCCAAAGTTATTATATAGATCAGATTTTTTTCCTGGACTTGGATGGATGTTAACACGTAAAATATGGATAGAATTAATGCATAAATGGCCTCATAGTTATTGGGATGATTGGATGAGACATCCTGACCAAAGAAAAGGCAGATCATGTATAAGACCTGAGTTATCCAGAACAAAAACATTTGGAAAAATAGGTGTTAGCAATGGTCTTTTTTATGAAAAACATTTAAAATATATATACTTGAATGAATTACCAGTTGATTTTACCAAATTAAATTTAACCTATTTATTAAAAGATGAATATGATAACAATTTTGTGGAAATGGTATATAGAGCACCACTTGTTGGTGTTAATGAACTCAAAAATAAACAAATTGGTCATAGTGATCCTGTGAGAATCATATATTATACTAAGAATAACTTGAAATCATTAATGAAACTATTTGGCCTGATGGACGATTTCAAAAGTGGTGTACCAAGAACTGCGTACAAAGGCATAATTAGTTTCACATATGATAATAGAAGAGTATATTTAACACCTATTAAAGAATGGCACAACTATGATCCAAGTTGGCAATGATGTATTATCATTTTTAATAACATTTTATAAATAATGTAAATAAAATATATTAATTTAATTTAAATTATAATTTAAACTAAATAATCTACATTACTAGCATACCAATGTAAAGGATGTATCATAAATGACACAATTTTTAAATTTTCTTTTATTCTATTTAATTTTTAAAAAAATAATATATTAACTATTATATTATATTTTGTTTCACTATAAGCTGAGAACTTAGTGTAAAACACTATATTGGCTGTATCATCCCATTTACTTTCTTGGCCTGTAGTTACTGAAGTAACTAGAAGTTTGTAAAATTCTTAATTATTTTTTCAATCTTGTCCATTAAGTTTACTGATGATCTGTTGAATTTCTTGCTTGAGATCCATTAAAGATCAAGTTTTGTTTTTATAAGCTTGCAATTTAATGAACTCTCAAAGAAAAGTGTCACACGGAATAAAATTGCAAGTTCTTGGTGTTTACTGGTGATCGTTGCAGTGGGAATGGAGTCTACCGTGAAACTTTTCAGAAAGTAAGGGAATTGTTTGCGTTGGATGTATGAGTGGTGGCTGTCTAAGCCCCCCCCCTAAAAAATCAAATGTTGAGCCCCTGTACTAAATGTTTTTGCTGGCCCTATATAAATCTTCCAATAATAAAATACAACTCATATACAGGTATCCTTTACAAGATCATTTCTAAAAATCTATCTATAACCCACAGCTTAAATATCAAAATTACTAATACATTATATTGTATTAGTAGTTTTGATAAAATATTATCACACATTTTTATAAAATATTTTTTATTATAAAAAAGTATACCTATCAATATTTTGAAAACTACAAATTCATTTCAATGGGCCATTGTACTCCAGGCCCTCCCCTTGTGGAACTCCTGGGTGATGCCGTCCTGCTGAAACCAGAGTTCTTCAAATTTAAATCTCAACTTTTTAATGAAACAATATTATTTGTAATACTTAATACATTTATTTAAAAATTAAATGATTTAAATCAAAATTAAAAACTGTGTTCTTTATGAATAACCCTTTATATTTTGTTTACCAAAGAATATGTAGAGTAATAAATTCATAATGGAAGTTGATTTAATTTTTTTTTTTTTTCAAATTTTATAGTTCAAATTGGCTGTTATAACTAATAAGATTTTAATTATCTATTAAATTATTTTGTTATCTTGTTTATAAATTAATAATTAGAAAATTATTGTTTTGTGTTTTATTTGTTAAAAAAATATATGGGTATAATAAATAATAATAAATATATTTGAATTGCTATTTTGTTTATCATTTATGTATTAAATATTTTAAAAAGTTATTTATTATTTTATTATCTTTGTCTTTGTTTATGAGGGAAATTTAATCATGGATGTAGTGTGAAAATATGTTTAATTATTCAGCTATAGAGATAAAATAATATAATATAATATATATTTATTTTTATATAATAATATGTTGTATATAACTACTTACTGTGCAAGGGATGGGCTAAAAATATTTAACCGGACTTTTTAAAAGAGAAAAATAAATTTAGTATAGTATTTTAAATTATGAAGATTAATCAAGACACAATTGAACTAAATGCCTAACTATAAAAATGAAATGTATGCACAGACATTAGGCTTAAATATTACCATTGTTTATAAATACACGATTATTAATTATTATAAAAGTATTGATAATATTATTCAAACATAATATATTATTATACTTATAGGTACACATTTAATAATTAACCTACACAGAGTGAAAATTACAAATCAGTACTTTTATACAATAACTACATAACCAATAACCTGTATTGTTGCAGTTCCCACATCATCTACCTAAACTTAAAAAATATGAATAATCTTATGCTCAAATTTCAAATATATGGGTAAGGTGTAGTCTATTTTATACGATATACCTATATAGGTACTTACTAGTGACTACAATACGTCAGTACTACCTACTGTGGTAGCCTGTAGGTAAACTAAAATAATCAAAACTATTTACTCTGTAGGACATAGGTATTTAAATAATATTGTATCGTTTGTAAAATTAACTATTAAAAATTCGACATTAATCAATTAATCCATTAACTATTATCTAAAGATAAAAACAACCAGGAGCTCACCTGCTCACTCTGCAGTTGGCACTTGGCTGTACACAGTACACTATTTAGTAATTTGTAAGTGTCAAGTGTACTTTGCCATTGAATACCTAGGTCACTAATGAGTAAAGGCTAATGGATGAGTGAAATTCGAATGTAATAAATCATTGCAAACAAAATACAATTCTGAGCGGAGGCAGTCCTGAGTTCCTGACGGCATATATTACTAAGTATATTGATATAAAAAATGTATTTTACAATTAGAAATACGGTAAGTTGAAAATATTTTTCATAATATTACCTATTTGATGATACTTATTATTTATTTTAAAAGTACCTTAATATTTGTATTTTATATCAATAAGTAGTCAATACCGAATTACCGTAAACCGGTAGTTAGCTAGGTACCTATATGAATAGGGTCGGGCTTCGGGGTATAAATAGGCCATAGGTTAAAATTGATTTTAATATTTTTAAAAAGCAATTACGTATAGTAAAATATAATAATATTAGTATATACGAAATTACTTCAAGTTCTCACGAATGATATTTTTGAACCCACAATAAAATACCTAAAATCATTATTTTTCGTTTAAATATTCAATTTGTCAAAATTTGAACTTCAGCTTTTTTATTGCCAAAAGTAAAACATATATACTTAAAACATGTAGACACAGATACCTAGTTCCTAGTTAGAGGTTATTTATTATTTCCTACGTCCGTTCAGTACCTAACTATAAAAACTCTTGCTGCCCCTGAACAGTTTTAATAGATTTCCAAGGACAAAGCTGGGCCACCGTATAAATGTATAATGCTCAATAAAAATTAGGTAATTTTTCCAAAATGATGACCATCTTTTTCAACGTAGATGCATATGTAGTTAAGCATGCGAAAAAGATTGAGAAGTCAGAATTTGGATGTCAGACTTAGTTTTAAAGTTATA
>WHPZ01589371.1:1665-60991 GCA_016617965.1 Macrosiphum rosae | reverse complement strand
TATCTTATTTTACTGAATTATTGTTATGTTCTATACTAAATAAGGAATTTTTTATTCCGTGAATTAATTAATAAATAAATAAATAAATAAATAAATAAATAAATAAATAAATAAATAAATATATTTTTTTGGAGCAATTTTTAACCCCTGGAGTAAAGTATGCCGCTTTTACGGTATATATATACTAATTATACGTACGTACGACTGTACCAGGTAGGTCCACGTTTAGGTAATTTGTATAACTATACCATTTTAACGAAATGTTAGTGTTGCTAAGAAATAGCAAACGTGTCATAGACAACTCAGGGTTATACTACTTGTATAACCTATTATTTTGTTGTGAGTATAATATATTATATACTAATGCAGTTGTCAGTTGATTAAGTCTTAGGTCGTATTATTTCATGAATTTATAAGCAGAACTATTATGTATTAAATTATACAGTAAATTAATCATATTTTAATAAACAATATATGTATAGCTATCTAGCCATTCCTCAGTATATCTACGAGTTATGATTTATGGTAAATATCTTACCTATTGAGATCAGCATTAGGAGAGCAGGCAACCCAAATGCTAATGGAAAACATGAATCTTTGCCAAAACACTGAACTGATTTCCTCAGCTCCGGTGTAATGGAAGACGATAACATTGACCCTAAATTGATAGTAAAGTAAAATATTGAAAAGTACGTTTGCAGATGATCTTCTTGATCTGGTATTACAAATTGGTCACCGCCAAAAGCACAGACGCATGGTCTTATACCACCTGCTCCGATTGCTGTTATCAATAATCCAAATATTGTAAATAATCTGCAGAGTTGTATAATATATTATTTTAGTGAAATTGAAATAATTTTTTAGTTTAGTGATAATGCGTACAATATATTGATTACAATTTACAGTATATTATATAAATACACCTGTCGAAGGGAAAATAATTGTATACAAGATAATTTAATATTTTAGTGTAAACACTTAATCATATTATAATAAGTACCTTTGAAAATTCATACTGACTGAAGTGACAAGAGATGAAATAGCCACTATGATATTTCCCATTGCGTGCACAAAAGACAAAATGAAGATTGTTCTGGAAATGTAAATATAATATGTGACTCATTAAACAGTATCTATCAGAATCATAATAATATGTATATAATAATGTATGAATTGATGAATAATGTATAGGTACACGGGGTTTTGAATTAGTATGTATTATTATTATATACTTGTCCCGAACTTTGGTCGTATCCGACGCAAATACTAAATTATATTATAAATTATGATTATGAATTTGTGTTTGATTGTACAGCTAATATTGATCATTGCAACTATTGAATAATTGGGAGTAGAGCCAATGGTTCACCTACATAATATAGGTATACCTAATTATTTTGTTGATAACTGAGGTGCTATAAGTTGACTGTGATGTACTGTGGTCTGTGATACTATGATAAAGTTGAGTAATATAGTTTTTTGACTTTATTTTAAAATTTTATCTTGATTTCTAAAACTTGATTGTTATTTATTGACAACTGACGTAAAGCGCCAATTTATTGCTGCTTATTACAAAAAAAAAAATTTACACCATTTTTCTAATGGAATAGGAAAACATAGGTTTGCCTTTATAGGTATTCAATACAGACAATTAGAGTAGTTAGACAAATAAACACATTTTTTACTAAGATATGTGATCACAGGCCACAGTACTCAATCGCCTCCTCAACTTCGTATTGGGGGACAACAGATCAGCCTGCAGAGTGCCCACGTAAGGATCTGGGAGTCTTCCTATAGAGTCTACTAGTGTAGACAACAAGCTCTCTTTCAATATCGAGACGGTCGCTTCCACGACAGCCAAATCCGCAACAGCTTTGCCACAGCTGATGCCAAACAAAGGTGGACTTTTCCAGAGGTGGAGAAAGCTCTAGGGTACTGTCCAACACAGTCAGATATGCTATAATATCCCCCCATCTTGGGAGCTACAGAAGTGAACGCTGTCAAGAATATGTTCAGCCTGGTCAAGCAACAGAGAACGGGGTGACCTTAAGGGTCATCTAAGATTACAGAATCGTCTAGGACGAGTTCTCATTCCAGCTGCTGGCTATGCCTACCACTGATTTGTTGGAGGCGGAAAGGCATGCGTACGGCAATGATACGCACAAATAGCCTCTCGAGTCAAGAAGCAGGCCGAGAGGATATCCCTTATTATAGATATAGTATATCAATATATACCTGCAATATTGTGTATACTATTCGCTTAATTGTATTTTTTAATTTGATGAGTAATACTAATATGTTGCTTGTAATATTTATATTATTGTATATTACCTATACCATTCATAATAAATTTAAAGATTGATTTGAAAAATTCGATATTTATTTTATTAATAAACTTTTATTCGACAATAATAAGTAGGCAGGTCATAATTATACACGCAATACGCTGTGTATCAAATAAAAATCCAGATTTAATAACGTAGGTACGTGAATAAAGGTTGTGAAATAGGTACCCTAGTAAAATTGTAATACTAACTTGATATGATATAGTCACGAGGTGAGGTGATATGAAAGTATGAGACGATATATCGTAATCATTACGATTTTATGGATTTAGGTTCAGGCGTTCTCGAAAAATATATTAAGTTTTTTTGGAGAAAATTTGAATTAACCTTTGGCTGGAATGGACACGGTGGTAACGGTCGAGGGTTACTTTGGAGGAAAACGGTTACACCTCCGCAAAGCAATTTTGTAGGTAAAAATGATAAAAAAAAAAAAATATATATATATAGTTTGTATTTACATGCGTGTCTTATTAGTAGTAATTAGTAAAAAAAGCGCTTACACCTAATTAAGAATATTTATCTACGTTTTACACTGTTCTGCAGTACCTACACTTGTACAAAATTCATCAAACAATATTTAAAACAACTTGAAAATATTAATCCATCACAATCTTTATTATCTAAATCCATAATTATAGTTACCTATATAATACTGCAGTGGTATTATTATAGAATTAAAAATTAGAATTTTAGAATTATTTTTTTTAATACCATACCCAAATAAATACTCTTGTATAAAATCAAAAAAATTTTCAAAAATAATTATAACGTTTTAAATATTTACCCTTTCCAACTCCACCAATAAGGTAGAAAACTGTCTATGCACTTTGCCTGATAATTTATGGCTTAAGAACGATGTGTTTAGAGCTTGTTTTTTGGGCATTCAAGTTCCACATTATAAATCGAACGTCTATGTATATTGATTACTTAATCTTAGTTATGTATTTAAATTGTGAATTTTATTTTTAATTAATTACTTAGAGGTAGGGTACCTACTTATAGGCTGTAGCCTGTAGGATGTAGAGGCAGGGCCGTAGTAGGGTATAGGCACTATAGGCACTGTGCTTAAGGCCTACGAAAATAAAATGGTTAAGATTTTTCTGTAATATTTTTTTTTTTTGTTATTAGGTATAAGTTAATTTACTATCTATAGACAATTTCTCTTATGTAGTATTTACACTCAAAGTTCGTTATCGTGATTCGTAATAATTACTTATTGAAATCAGATTGGATAAGCCATAAGCTGATAAAGTTATAGAATCATTTGCAAACAAAAAAGTTTTGTAACTATAAAGTTACATTTAATATTGTTATTTTTAATTTGTTACAATTATCTTTTGTTTTATACTTAAATAGTTGAATACGAGGAAGAAATATGCAAATGGTAAAAAATAAGTTGTTTTTTATGGTTTCTGGCAATTTAATTGTAAATAATATATTTTAAGCAAAATTAAATGTATTTTTAGATGTGCTAAAATTGTTATCAGATTCAGATATAGAGTTAAGATTTGATTTTCATGTTGTAAATATTTTTGTTTTTAAAGGCTTAGAACACTGAGATGCAGCACTACCTCTCCCTAGAAACACTAGGTTTCTTTATCATTTAAATACTGGACACTACAGGACCGTATTAGCACATGACCACATGGGTAATAAAGCACTGTGCCTAGGCCCTAGGGTCTACGATAGTTTTAATCTGGGCCTGTGTAGAGGTTTGTGAGGATTGAATGGATTAATATAGGTAGGTAATGTCCAGTCTAACTTCCATTTGTGATTGTACCTACTCAGTTTGTATTATTTTAAGATAATAAAAAAGGTTGGTTGTAAGCTCGGCCGGATAATTTTGATCAATTTTTACCATTTCAATTTAAAAATTCAAAAACTAAAAAAAAAACTGATAGAGATAACACTTAAAAAATATAAAAATAAAGAAATATCAGTGAGTACCAGGTGCCTATATTATGTCAAACACATGACTTTTTATTTAAAAAAATAGATTTTACTTACATTATTACACTACAATTTTACTTATATTTTTAGACTTCCAATTTCACATAAAAACAGTTTACTTATATTATTGTTGCACTGAATACTCGGATGAAATCCAACACTGAATAACATTTTACTTAAATTTTTACACAATATTTTAAATTTATATAACGAATTTCATACTATGAATAATAACATGAAAATGAAAACAAAACAATCTGGGTAATGCTAAATGTTTCTCAAAAATATTATAAGAAGATTATATCAATTAGACATAAGATTTGGCATAATATTTTTATTCAGGCTGAGTTTACACAATAATTATTTTCACCTGAAAAAACCGGGCCGAGTATACAAAGACCTTATGAACATTTTTTTTCCTCGGGTCGAGCTTACAATTAGGTAGGTACCTACAAATAATAAATATATGGCTTTTGATTATTTCACTCAATTACTCACTTATATTTTCCCCAGTATGAATCTGCGATGATGGCTCCAAACAATGTTGATATGGATTGAAAGACAATAAACATATGAACTATAATCGTGGAAGTATTGTTGTCATACTTTTGAATAGTTGTAAAAAATAAAACCAAAACAGCTAAAAACATATGAACATTTGAAAACTAAACCAACATTTTAATATTAATATGAAAGATATTATGTTAGTGTAAAGATTTATACCTTTAAGTCCATAATAACTAAACCGTTCACACAGTTCGTTTCCAAATATATACCAGACTGCTTTTGGATAACTCTGTGAATTTATTAAACAATAATTTAGTTAACATATGTGGGTAAAAAAATATACAAATATAAATAATAAATGCAATAATAAAGATACTAACATTATTTTTTTTTCCCATTATATACAATTCTATATTAGTTAAATAAAATTATAAAATTAATTTAACGAAATTGTAATATTCGATTAATTGTGACAACCAAGCTATTAAAACCAATATAATGTTTTCATTAACCACTTTACATATTTTTAAAAGTATTTAATTAATAAATTAATTAATAAATTGGAGAAATTTAACGGTGTTTATAATTACCATTTCATAGACCAACAAGTTATATAGAGGGAACACGTATAATGGCCATGAAGTAGGTACCTACCTAATAACCTAATAATGATAAGTTTACACAATCACATTCGAATTGGAATTATTCAAACGTTGGTTTTATTTTATTAGCATGTACCTAACAACTATGGTAGTTATAGATAGTAGATAGGTCTTAGACCAATTCACTTCTATATTTTTATGTCATAAATAAAACATATGATTTATTTAAGCTTATTAATGATTAAACCAATTCTATACCTATCAATTTATTAGTCACTTAATCAGGGCCTGATTTAGGCATTTTGTGGCCTTAGGCAAAATAAAAAATGTGGCCAATTGACTCCCCTCCACCACAAATGAGTTGTAAATAACAAAATAATAATTTATTACAATTTAGTGTTTACATGTACATTTTCACAAACATAATTATAATGTTGTAAATTGTTTATCTCTACAGGCTACAGATTTCTTGTACCTATTATTTATCAATTAATATACAGGGTGATCCATTTAAGTGGGTACACTAATAATTTCAAAAAGTATTGACTTTTTTTGATTTTTTTTTTTTTAACTGTTAGATTTATGCTTTTCTAAAACTGTATACTATTTTAATTTTTTTCACCCTAATATTTATTGATGAAACCACTATCAACTTTTGATTTTCAAATGGTAACATATAGGTAATAAAAAGATCATGAATTAATAAAACCATTATTTTTTTATGAATATACTCGTTAACATTTCGTATTTTTTGTTAACTGGTTTGCGAGATACAGCTTCTCGAAGTATTGGTGGTTGAATGAGGTGTTATAGTCGGTACCCCTGAAAAATTTTCATTTGTAAAGCCCAGAAGCTATAACTGATAAATTCGATACCGTTTGACCCACGAAGTAAGATATATTTATTTAATTCGTGGTTTTACCTAACTACCTAAGGTACCTAACATTAAACATATTGATAATTGTTGTACTTTGAAGTTTAAACCTGATTAATTGAATGTCTTATTAGTGCTACTAATCTATCTATGTGCTACTTTGACCATTAAAGCTACGTTTTGACCCCTGTGAACATGGCAGCGCAACATTAGCAGACATCCATCCAATCAATCCAACAAATTTGGTGGTGGATTGTTGGGCATTGTTGGACAACTTACAAAATTTGTTGGACATTATTTTCACCGGGGGGGCAATTTCCAATTTTGCGCTGCCAAGTTCACGCCAGCAGCACAACTCATTGTTGGGACATTTTTTTGTGCTAGAATTGTTCATCTCCATTTGTTGGACACTGTGGACCACTTACAACATTTGTTGGACATTATTTTCACCGGAAAAAAAATTTCTAGTTGCGCTGCCAAGTTCACGCCAGCAGCGCAACTCATTGTTGGGACATGTTTTTTGTGCTACAATATTGTTCGTCTCCATTTGTTGGACACTGTTGGACATCTTTCAGAATTTGTTGGACATTATTTTCACCGGGGCTCCAATTTCCAATTTTGCGCTGCCAAGTTTTTATTAAATATCAATTTCTTATTTAACTGATTTTGTATCCAATTAAGATATTTTTTTTTATTCAATTAGGCTTCTTTTATTAATTTTAGATTTTTTTATTAAACATCAATTTTCACGTTATTTTCACCGGGAGGGCAATTTCCAATTTTGATCTGCCAAGGTCACGAGAGCAGCGCAACTGTTTGTTGGGACATGTTGTTTGTTCTACAAAAACACATCCAAAAATTTACCTTGTTAGGATTTTTACATTATGTTGTAAGTAATGTATTATTAAGAATGGTGCGTGTCTCAAGTGGACGCGTATGAATTCATACTTTTTCAGAGTGGAACTTTGTTAAATATCTTTTCAGTTAGCACTATATTACATAATTATTATCAACATTTCTACTGTATGTTTAATTTATTTTTTATTAAGAAAAGTATTTAAATATCTCTGAATATATAATAAAAAAATTAGATATTGAAATAACTGAGTACATAATAAAAGATTAAATAAAAGTAAAATATTATAATTTATAACAAAAAAATAAAATATGTCAATATTGTTTGAAAATGTGGTTACATAAAAACAATAATAGTTTTACTATAATATATTTAAAGTTCATGAATATTTTACTTTTATTTAATTATTTATCTTATACTCAGAGTTATTGAAAAACTAAAAAGGTAGGTAGTAGAAATGAACACGAACTAGTAAACTACTACTACATGTACACATGACAAAATGGGTAAGATGCATGGACCTTATTACTCATAGACGGAACATTATGTAGTAGTTATAGCAACCATAACTTTCTAGTTTTTAAGGAAATAAATTGTTTTGTACGAACAGTTTTAAGTCATAAGCACGTATAAAAATTAACTAGAAGCCGGAAGGAAATACGATTTAAATCTCATAAAATATAACACACAAGTACACATAGGTATATTATAATTTATAATATAAAAATTTAATAAATGATGAATTTCTTTGTAACACTCGTCGCTCGAACATTTTTTATCAGCGAGAAGTAAATCAGAGAAATAAAATAATATAATATAAACTTATTGTTATTTGCCAAGTCATTTTTGACTACACAGCGTCAGACCTTATACCTTAGTACTACTGTACTGCAGTCAAATGAAGGCCAATTATTAAGAACCAATATACAATTATATTGATTGCTGTGTAACCATGCCGCCATGGACGGTTCTTTGGTTGGAAACTTTAATGTTCAACCATTATAGATGTACTTAATGTTAATTTTTATATTTTTCTGAAATCCAAACTAATAAGTAAAAAATAAATGTACATGAATTATTATAAATAATATTTAATTCATCATTATTACCTATAAGTATCTACTTATTTTCTTAGACTAAATTACGTATAACTATAGTCTAAATAAAAAATCCTTATTATTAAAGCCATTAAAATATATTATAAGCGCTTGTTTTAACTAATGAGTAATGATCTATTATCAATAATATTGTAATAGCTAAACACGAAGGTCAACATATAATAATCTACCTACTTAGTAGGTACCCACCTACTTGTCATGTTAAAGATGTCATGCACAATTTCAACAGACTACCTACACAGAAGTAAATATGATACTTTGGTAAGCACCTATACTTATATTAATCTGTCATTTACAAATCACTAAAATATCTTAATAAATATATATATATATATATATATATACTTATATCTTAATATATACTTAAAAAATTGTTTGGCCTAAATATACGAATATTTATCTTTTTTTTAAACATTAATTATTGGACTTTTATTATACAACCTGTAATAAGTTACAATAAGCAGATGAGCGTAGAAAAAAATATACATGACATATGATTATATGAAATCTAGAAGAGGGTAACTACCCAGCCTTCACGATAATAATTGATCACCTGACACCTAGGCTATTTTACATATATATAATATAATATTATTATGTATTGTTTTTTTTAAACTATATTATTACCAGTTTATAGGTAAGTCAAATCGCGACACTGATTTTGTCTAGTTATTTTTTTCCGTCGTTTCACTTTTGTCGCACGACACACATTGAACAAAACAAACCAGTTCACACGTCCAAATATATCTGAGGACGACAATTGAATTTATTATTTTTAAAAAAAGTTATCATTAAACGCAAAAAACCCTATACCTAATATTACTAGACCTAATTGTATAAGTATAACGACTAACGAGTCTTAAAATAAAAGACAGCAGCGTATTCGACATCGGTCGGACCAGTGGCGTTTTTAGGGTTTTGTCTTGGGGGATATGATTTTATCCAGTAGGCAGTAGCCCCGCATTTAAAATTAGAAGCTTCAAGTCAGGACTTCGAAAACGTTCGCATATTATATACCTACAGCCTGTGGGAAGGGGTTTGATCCCCCCTCGTAATTCGTAATAATTAGTACGCCACCGACAAAATACTGTAGGTGGGTACGGTTAAAATAACGTACAAATGAGATAATTCAAATATCTAGGTACGATCTTATAAGTTGGTACCTATTAAGAGGACGCTACACCGCATGTGTTGTCTCCGTCTTACAAACGCGTAACATACCAAATTTATGCTCAGAAATTCAAGTTTTATGCCGTTAGCGATTAGAACATTATCTGTGCTTTGTTGGAAGTTTTTTTACGATAATTCGGTTTTTTAGTGAGTTAGGTTTAGCGTGCATAATAAATGTAAATTAAAAATGCTCATAACTCACTTAAAAACTGAACTAGGTATCGTAAAAAAACTTCCAACATCGCACAGATAATGTTCTAACCATCAAGTTTCATAATAGGTCGATTCACTCCAATTTTTGAGCTAAAGGCATAAAACTTGAATTTCTGAGTGTAAATTTGGTATGTTACGCGTTTGCAAAACGGAGACAACACATTAAAGTTGTGTTTAGGTTAAGTGGATAAATCAAGAAACTGCATGATTCTCAATAATAGTGCTGGATTGAGATAATAATTGCATCTGATATTATTCAGAGCCCAGACGTTCGGAGGGCTCTCGCCTCTCAATGTCATGTATTCGAAAATTTGATCAAATACCCCGTAGGTGCAATACAATTTTGTGTAAAATACATAATATATTGTAATATAATATATTATGTACCTACCTATATAATATCACATATGTATTAAATATCTTACTCTTACAGTCTTACTTGACTTGCAGCTGTCGGTAGCAGGATTATGTGACACAAAGTAATTACCTACCTAAAGCCTAAAGGTTAAAGTAGGTGAATCAAAATTATAAAACAAACTGATTATAGAAGTCCTGTTAGTCATTCAAAGGATTTGGCATTGGGAGGTTGTTACTGTTGACTAGTGTGCGTATACTGACCAAAAAGTTAAAGGATGACACATATTATGCTGGCTAGAGTGGCAGGCGCCAGACCTCTTTATCAAAGGTTTTTGCTCTTCCAAGCTTTTTCAAGTTTTAAGACCTTTCTTTTCGACCATTCCTTATCTCTGGCGGTATGTAAGAGAGCTACACGTCGCACCTTTTGAACTTTTAACGTTACAAATATACCTGCCAAACAGACAGACAAATATTATGTACCTATATATAAGGTGCAACACTGCAACAGGACTATTTAACAAATGTCTATTATAAATGTTGCTATATTTATTAAATAGCCCTGTTTCACCCTGTATAATAGTCATAATATAAGGGGAAAATAATACAAATACAACATTCAATATTGTTATTCTTAATATAAATATAATATCATGTCAGTATGTCACCATAAATGCTTGAGAACAAAGCTTACAAGACATGTGATTAAATTTACATAACATTTTGATGTCCATAACAATTTAGTTTCAAAATAAATAATTAACAACTATAAGACTTTATAGGTGTACCAAGTTTTCCTGGTTCACAAGCACAGTTTATGAATCTATAATAAAAATGCATTGTTCAATTTACGTCAAATTATTATGTCTATTGAAAAGTATCTTCCGTAGTAAAATTATATTCAACCAAGAACATAATATGACTCTGTGTGACAATAAATAAATTGATATAATATAATCGAAACATTAATATTTAATCATGGAAGTTAATATATATAATTTTATGATACAATATAAAACAAAAAACTAGTATTAAAATAACAATAAATTACATATTAATCAATATGATAGTTAACAATGTTAACACAATAGTAGTGAGTCTTCAGTATAAAATTGTTGTGCATGTAATAACACAACATTTCAACTGAAGTTACTGAAGCTTGTTTTCTAGAAATCTTTGAGTACATTAAATGTATTGAAAAAATAACATTTAATATGGGTAACTTAATAACAATTTGAAAATATACTTAGGTTGTTTATTAACATTACTGCTCATGTAAAATTATTATTTAACGGTCCAAGTATAGTAATTAAACTCTCTAATTGTTCTACATAATGATTTCCCTGGGTTTGCACAGTTTTCAGTACACTCATGTAAAACATTTCTCTTAGCTTTACAAACCGAGAAAAAGACTGTTCCATACTGATGAACTCTGAATGTAACCATTCAGTATTTTTCATGTAAAATTGACCACTCGCTAATGCTTCATAATAAGCTAATATTTCTATGTATATTTTGTTCAACATAATAAGTTTATCTTTGAGACCAACAATCATGAAACACCTTTAAACAAATAAATTCAGAAAATATAGTACTGGTAGTGATTGTAAATACTAAAATATGTAATAATCGATTATTGACATATTTGTTTAAAATTTATCTTGGGAATTTTTTTGGTATTTGACATGGATTTTTCATAAAATAAGACTGAAATATTTTAACAATTACATAAATTAATACTGTGAACGTTCATAACAGTATGCACTAACAATAAAATTTAAATATAATATGCATTTTCTGAGATGTTAGTATAAAATTGATAAACAATTCTATACTCTGTACCAAATAAGAGAGTTGGCGCACCCAAATGAATCGCGGAGTAACGTCCGGACCCCCTGGCCGGGTCTTTTCGCTCTGTCATTGGTCGAAGTTAGTCGGCCTTATTCGCCGCCGACACTCTACCCTGCTTCCGCTACCACACGCTGAGGTAGCACTCTCTGTCATGCGTGCGTCGCCCGGTGCGCTCTTATTTGGTACAGAGTATACTCTATATTTGTAGACTTTAAATTGTATAATGGTTTGCAGTGATGTTATATGTTGTGCTGCCACATTTACATATGCTAATAACATGAGCAATAACATATTTTTAAATTCCATCAACTTATAACTATGTTATTGTTTATTAAATATTATAATTGAAATCATACTAACCGCTTTATCATTTTATGCATGTATTGTTTGTGATGCGTAAATAAATCATCATAATTTTTTACATTTTCAAAGTTTTCGTTTAATTCTGACCAACATGTGCTAATTACCACTTGCTTATAATACTGCTGAATAGATGATACAAATTGATTCATCCAATGTTTAAAAAGATTAATCTATAAGCATAATTGGAAAAATTACATAAAATAATGTATTAATATTGTGACTGAATAATTAAAAAATGGGCAATGAGCCACATATTTATATTTTAGTATTTAAAACCAATATGATACTATTTCCACATTAAACAATGCCTATTATTCACTTGAATGCACACATTGATATTTTGTATATGAACACATGTCTACACTTATGATGTATAATGTATATTATAATGTCTAAAATTACCTTTCTAAATTGTAATCCTGTATCATTTTTGTATACATTCAATATTTCCCTTGCTTTTAATAAGCTCCATGAAACAAATTCTAGTTTATTGGCAAACAAGAATATCCGTCTATACTTCAATAATATTTTGTTTGACAAAATCATGTTCATTGGCCATTTAGGTGAATAATTTAATTCTATACATTCCACATCCTTAATAAAAATTAAAAATTATTCTTAAGAAAAATATGATTATTGTTTATTTT
This sequence comes from Macrosiphum rosae, assembly GCA_016617965.1. NCBI lineage: Eukaryota > Metazoa > Arthropoda > Insecta > Hemiptera > Aphididae > Macrosiphum > Macrosiphum rosae. Next base: position 48,141 of record WHPZ01589371.1, on the reverse strand, counting down.
ACTTACTGAAATATCAATAAATCCATTTAAGCCTGGGATAAAAGTCATCTCTAATGTCAAATTATGTAGTTCATGTCTTGGAAAACTATCTTGAATAGCATCATCTACAATAGATTTTAACTTGACTGGATTGAAGATGTTAGTAGGTTGTTGCCTGTTGGTCACAATACCGTCAAATAGAGCCATGCACAGTTTAGATGAAAACGACCAATTCATTAAAAAGAAGCACTGTGATAAGTAATATAGATGTTCCATTAAATTTTCTTGGGAAAAGTACATGTCCAATATTTGCTTATCGCAAACACTCCTTTGTATGCGAGCAGGTATTAGTATTGAATGTGGTACATAGTCTATCATGTTAATAACATCAAAAATATTTCCATTATATGTTAATGAATCGTCATGATCCACAAAAAATCCATAAGGTTTATTAAAGTCATATATATTATTAACTGAAGTCCAATCAGGTATTTGAAACAATTCATAACTTTCATTGTTAGAATATATTTTAATGTCTGTAACATTGGTTATATTTTCAGTTGTATTACTATAACTATCTGTAATTAAAAAATATATTACCTAAATTAACTATTATATTTTATGTATCGATTAAGCAAGTCTTAATAACTAAATTCTGGGGTAGTTGCTTTATTGTATAATAACTAATAAGTTACAAGTATACCTCTTCGACTTCATTAAATGGGTTAATTTAATGGAGTGTTCAAATTGAATTGCAAAAAAAAAAAATGATTTGAGCGTTAACAGTGTGTCAGCATCTATTTCTAAGAAAATGTTATATTTTTTTTATATTATTACAAGTAATCTTTTATTAGTAGCACAGTATGTAACATTAATAATTTATAATATTATTTTATTTTATACTATTGTTATTAATTTATAAGTAAATAACACCTTAAAAAGTATGAATAAGATCATGATACAAATAGAATAAAATCAGTTCAAATAAAATAACTAAAATGGTTTTTTTTGTAAATATTAAAATATATCAAAATTCAAAATTCACCAAAAAACTGTAACTAAATTTTTAATATTTTTTATTTTTAATAAAAACAACTTTTAAAATGTTGTAATAAATAGTAATAATGATAACTAACAAACAAATATTTTAAAGTACATCAATTGGAAAAAGTAGACAGTTTTGAATATCTACATATAGTATAGAACAAAAAAAGTTATTTATTTTTTATAAAATACTAATATAAATATTTTATAAACATTTCATTTCTATGGTTATTTAATTTTTTAATAACAATAAAAAAATGCAATTCACCAAAACTGAGTTTACATAAAAAAAGTATTTCTGTGCTTTTTACCAAATATTTTCAAAGTATTGGGATTTTTAAATTTTTAAATTTTAATAATTACCAGTATTGTCTTTTGAATAATTAGACCCAACAATTGATTCATATAGATAACAATTTGACATTCTTTTTACACAATTTACATTTTTTGAACTCGGGTCATACTTAAAATAAGTTGAAAATTGTTCATAAGTCTTCTGAGAATCAACAGCATCGAAACAACAAGTTAAATTTGGTAAAAACTCATTCTAAAAAAAAAAAAAAATGAAATATAATTATTAGTTATAAATAATACAAATAAAAACAATTTAAATCTTTTTTTTTTCACTTACTAAATCGTTGAATTTTTTGAAGAAATTAATAGTTTTTCCACAATGTAAGATATCATGTTTGTATTTATTTAAAAATAAGGGAACTTCTACACTCTCATCTATTATAAAACGATTCCAATTTATACGGCTATCAAAATCTTCATCATCAATATCTGGTTTTACTTTAATAAACATGCCAGTTTCTTCATTATTTAACACCCCTTTTAATGCCCAATTTGATAATAATCTAATAAACAATCCTATTATTAAAAAAAAATTGACAAATAAAAAAAATTATTAGCAAAGTACCTGAAATAAGCTAAGCAGCATGATTCAAAAATGTACAACAACATCTTCAGAAATAAATCATTCGGAAATCGATATTCAAATAAATAATCATGAATTTTGTTCAACAATGTTACACCACAAGGTATACGATCTGGAATGACCATGCAACCATGTGTTTTTATACTACATATATTCGCTAACAACTGTAAGCGAGGAGTTATAAAAGATAAACGACCAACAAGTGACAACAAAGATTCGTCTGATACAGCATAAATTGATCGTTCATAATCATCCAATATATTAGATACAGAAAATATGAATGCCTGGGAATAAAACAAATTTATATTATCATTGACAAGCTGCTAATAATTTTAATATTTATTTATGTTTATACTTGAACTATACTATTGTCACACATTTCCTTCCATTTGGTTATTGTGATACTGATAATTTTGTATAAATTAGAACACTCCAAAATTGGATCAGTAGCAGACTCAAACATTTCTGGTGTTAAGCCACTAATACTAATGTTTCCATTCCGTTTGTACATAAGTGTTTCCTAAAAATATGACATAGTTTTAAACTTTCCAACTAAGTTATAATTATTCAAATTTTATAAGAATAAATTAAGTAGATTATAATTGTATTATATGATTTGGTACAATATTCAATTGATATTAGTAATACAATTAATATTAAATTTCCTGCAGAACAATATGTCCGAGGAAAGAAGTTATGGGATAATGGTTTTAATATATTAATAATAAAAATAAACCAATTTTTACTCTGTCTCAAATAAAAGTAACCCCAAGCAGCTGGTTTCTGCATATGAAGGTCCCCTTCAACAATGGAACAATGGATATGGCCAATGCGTGCTGAGTGCCACTTCATTAAACCAAAATCCACCTAGCTTGCATTGTGCTAAGATTAACATGGTCAAATAATTTTTCTGCCATGGCAAATTGTCAAAAATAAAAGCTGACAATGAAAACTGATTGTCTGAGGGTGTGGTTACTCTTATATGAGACAAAGTTAGGTTTAAAAAATAGAATACTTACGTTATCTACAAGAAAATAAGTTGTGCCCATATTGATCAACATTAGTTTAATATCTTGCATGATACATATGCCACTAATTTCTCTTTGAGGAAAATATGTTTTTAAGTTATGATCTCTTACATTTATTCCCGTGGCAATATACCAAAAACATAGAGCAGAACTAATCTTTTCTTCTCCTGCGATAGAAAATTGTTCAGTTGTATTTGATTCATTTACTTCTGATAAATTGGTGCTAATAAATATCTCCTAAAAATATAAAGAAATATTAAATGTGTATATTATTAGTAAATACATTCTATTCTTTTGATATTTTATGAACTAAATTTATTTAATGAAAGCATTTAAGATACTTTTTAATTACCTTGGATTCAAGTGAAAATTTATCATCTTCATATATTTGTTCTTTTTTTGCATGGTCCCTAAATACACCACAAACAACTTGGATATAATAATGGGCAATACATAGCAGAAATATGAGTTATTACCTATTATTAATCTCTACATGTTGTGCACAATCAGTGTGCTGAAAATCTGATAGACTAAATACACTTGTATAATTACTATAAAACAAAATCATAAAATATAAAAACAAAATCATAAAATATAAAACAAATAAAAATGTAAACCATACATAAAACTAGTGCACTTATGTTCAAATTAATAAGTTAAATAATATAAATGAGTTGACATAACCTTTTCTTATATTATTACAATTATTCTACTACAATGTAACTTGAAAACAAACAAATCTAAGGATAATATTTTATAATCTTCATGCTTTGAGTTCCCATAGACACAAAATTCTATAGCACAACAATTAAAAACGCTTACTTCAACAATAGGTTCAAGTCTTCACAACTCATTATTAACAAAATACTACATGTGTATAAACATTTTCATAAACTATAATTGGTCTAAGAATCCAAGTATGCGGGCTTCAAAAAAAAACAAACTTCTCTATCAAAAACTCACAGACTTAAAGACAATGCTCCTTACTATGTCACAAGCCAAGCCCCTAATTTCAATTTACATATGCACAATTCTGTAGAAGAGATAGCGAGTTGCTTATAGTGTTCCTACCCTTAACATTCCGTGATCTTTTACATAAATATATATATACAAATATTACTCCACTATTGAAAGAGTTTCTAAGAGCTAATGGGTGACTTTTTTCTCATGTAATAACAGTTTACATTAGGTATTTTTATCACATGCAATTATTATACATTTTATGTTTATAGATTAAGTATAACTATTATGAATAATAATATAAAGAAAAAACAAACATGCACTTTAGTTGTAAAATATGTTAAAATATAACAAATGGCAAAACAAATAAACTAATACTATTCATTTTAAGAAAATAATGCTACTGTAGATAATATAAATAAAAATAATTTTTAAAAATATAAAAAAAACATTTACCCATATTTTTCCCAGATATTACTTTTGTAACCACGTGGTTCTGAATATATCTTGTCCAAGGTAAATAAATTAGGATAATCACTGTAAGCAAATAAATATACATGTATATTAAAATAAATATATAATGTAAGGTTAGTACAATATAAAGTGAATTACAAGAATTTATCTGTATAATTGAAAGTATTTGTAGGACTCGCTTGAAATGCATTGAAATCAAATATATTGGGAATGACTCTAAAAAATATTTAAATAAATAACAAATTTAAACAAACTTAATTAAAGCATAATACTTTTCTCTTTTTGTTATACTTGATGAGTACAAAACACAATCCAATTGATTACATTCTGGTGTAATAAATATGTTTGGGATATTTCTGAAAATGAAATTGCATTTAGTTAAACTAAAATAATTTGATACATTTCAACTAGACATTACTTTTCTCTGTCTACAACATCTGATCGGTTATAAATAGAATTTCCTTTTTCAAATAAACTTGAATTATCTCTGTAATTATAATTATGTTAAACACGTTAATTAAATATAAAATAAATGTATATTACTTTTCTTCATTTAAAATATTTGGAACTCTTGAACTGCATATAGTAGACATTGTGTTTGATTATTATTTTCTAGATGTACAAAACAAATATATTTATAAACATTTTAACAATTAAACCTTGGCTATATCCATGTAACCCATAATAATGTACACATATCAAACAAAATAATTACTGTCTCCGCAAAGAATTTCATATTATACAAGTCTAGTGTTCCAAAAGTTATCTCTATGGCTCATCAATACACAATAAAAATCACTACTACGAGCATCGATTGAACAAGATACTGTTAATAACAAGCAAAACGCTAGGCCCTAGGATAAGCTAATTTGATTGTATGTTAAAATATATGCATATTGCATATATAACATATATTTTTTTGTATTCCTTGCTTTCCAATTATAAAAGTTCTCATTCCATACAAATATAACAAGCTACCAGTTACAAGGAGAATAAACAGCATGTGCTGTCTCTATCACAAAAGCGTAACATGGCAAATTGTACGTTCTGAATAATCTATATACTAGTGTATGTTTATTATAAGAACATTTACCAATTTTAGAAATAAGAGTATTATCTAGTGAACCTTATAAGTTTTTTTTAAATTTAAATTTAAAATTATTCAGAACGTACAATATGCTATGTTATGCCTTTGTAGGATAGAGACATCGCATGCGGGTGTAATGCCCTTTTAATCAATTTCTACTGTATCTAAGTATGGTATTATCGTTTTTGGATAGCAATCTATAAGGAAATTGTTATAGATTATACACATCTAGTGCAAGTAATTATGTAATAGGTATATTGATAAAAGAAATTTTCACTATTCTAATGTAAAATTTTAACATATAATGTAATTATTCAAAAACTTTGAGATAATTTTTTTTGGTACAAAATTAAATAAGTTTTTTACTCTTACGTTTTATTTTTGATGATTAATTATTCTTAAACAATTCCCATCCTAACCATGCCCAAAGTTGAAAAAAATAATAGACCGGAACAATTAAGACACACAAAATAATATAATATTCAACACTAGAGAAATCCATAAGACAGCTTGCTTAAAATCTGCAAAAAATATAATTAAATATAATTAACAGACAAAACTATAATTAATCATATACCTACCACCATATGCGCAATTTGGCTCAAATGTATGGGGGTGCTAGATTTATGTCTACTTAAGTGATCAGTGGGGGCCTTGCCCCCACACCCCCCTCCATTCATACAACTTAAACCTTAATTGTATACACTTTCACATTAATCATAATAAAAATAATTACCTATAACATAATAAACTTCAAAATATATTATTATTCTGATAGGTACCTATGTATTATTATTATGAAAATGAAAATGATAAGGTCTTAGAAATAAATGTATCCAAAAATACCTGTGACATAATATTATAGTCAATAAAAATTTGATGATGCTATCAAAAAATTGGGGCTGCTTAGCACCCCCAAAATCTCGCCTATGCCTACCACACCCATGACTTAACTTAATAGTTTCAAAGATATATAGTTATTAGTAGGTATTAAATTATATCTAAAGAAAAATACGAAAATTATATTTTTATTATCCATAGAAAATGTATCTAAAATTAATTTTTTTTGACAAAACAAAAATACTTTGAAAATACATTTTTATGATATTCATAAATTGTATCTTAAATTCAAGAACTCTACTATGCATAAGCAAACCAAATTTCTTGAATATACCTACCAGAGGAAATATTTAAATACACTTTATTATTATATATTGTCAATTGAACTTTTCCATAAATTATAATAAAATATTCAATAAATTTATCAAAGATTATTAATTCTTCAACATAAAACTGTAGAACGTGCTAAAATAAAATATATTGAGAAATATGCCCCATAAATTTAAATAGTTCATGCATATCTAAGATTGTATTAGTTGCACTTATAAAATCAAAAACAAATACTTACTTTGATGAGAAACTCAACTTGTTTTCATACAATTTGAGTATTAGAATCTGGAAGTAGTGAAATTAAACAATACTTTATGCACCAAGAAAATACAAAATACTCTTAACTTATTTGGTATTTACTGAGATTCTAAACTATACTAGCTAATTTAACTAACTAGGACACCATAAGGTATACAGTGGCTTACTTTAACTATTAATTGTCATTATCTTCGTACATATTCTGATATTCAAAAATCAAAATTCAAAAGTTTTGTTTGACTAGATTGACAGTTTAATTTTTGACATTATGTATTTACGTTTAATATCTATTTAAATAATAAATAATCACTATTTACGTTATCTATAATCATATTATGAAATTTACCTAATCTGGTTATAGAGATAACATAAGGTATCAATGGTTTATAGCACAACTGTATATTCTAAAAGATTTCTACCACAATAGCAAATAAATAGATAGTAGCATCGCAAAGTCATGATAAGAAGGCGAAAAACCGGGAAAACCTCGTAAACATAAAGCAAATTGAACAGTAGAGTGCAAATCACAGTACAGTGACCAAAGCAAGTAAGCAACACTCGCGGCCGCTTTAAACACAAGTCGGTGACTAAAAGAAATTTTAAATTGTAATTTTTATAACTACTGTGCAAAAATAAAATAACATGGAATCCGTGACTATACCTACACGGGCGTATGTTAACGGTTCTTTCCTGCAGAAATTCACCGACAAGGCCGTCACATTAATCGGAAACGTGTTGAAGGTATAGTACATAGTATTATAACATGACACTTGAATTCAAATGTTTGTTTTCTTAGGTGAGTCCCGATGGTAAATCATTAACAATGCAAACAACAGACGACCAAGTGGTGACCGTTAATTTTCATGAACCAATTGACAGTGCTCTAGACGGATGGGTAGAAGTGCATGGTTTGGCCAAAGATAAAGGAACTGTAGCTGGAGAAAGTTACTACAACTTACCATCATCAATAACTGATGATTTTGGTAAGTACACAATCCATGAATATTTGGAAATAACGGTAATCCCATCATAAACATAAAGTATAGTTTTTATCAAACCTCCCAAAAACGGATTAACAAAGAGGTTCAGTATAATGTATATCGACACCTTTCCTTTAAATATGAACTCTTCTCTAGCCAATCCTACCAACTACAGAGCCAAAACAGTTCTGGTAAGGGCCAGAATTGAATTTGGTGTCCCTCAACATTGAGGGGCTTACGTTCTGACACATGACTAACTATCAAATTTGCTTAGTTAGAAATATATTTCTTAGATGTTTCATTAATATTATAATCTAGAACTAAAATTTATGAAAAACTCATTATTATTATTTTAATTTTCACTAATTTAATTTGTGGAAGTAGTTAGTTATGGATAGTTAGAAGCAGAGGAGTGCTAAATAGTAATTTTTTGAGGCAATTGCCTCAGGGAAAATTTAGGTAGGTGGGTGGGTGTGTTAGTATAGATGTGCAACTTATACCTAAATAAACTTAATATTTGTTATTTTGAATAATAAAAAAAAAAATGAAAAAACTGTTGGTGGTGGGGAGGGGGATCAAATTGTATAGTTTACCTTAAGTCTGCTTGTCAGTTCGGCACGCCACTGGTTCGAAGTTATCTTTTTAAAATCAACAATTGATGAATTTATCTGATGGTTTTTTTATATTTGTTTAGATAAACCACAATTTAATGAAGCAGTTACACTTATATACAGCCTATCAAACCCTTTGAAGTAATGAAGAGAAATGAATCGTAGATTCAGACTTAAATAATAATTTTTTTTGTATTTACGTACTGATACTCTTAATTGTCTTAATAATTATTTTCTAAGAAAGATAATTACTTCTTCATTTTTTTTTAAATATGTTATGTCACAATATCTAATTTTGTTTGGAAAATTACATGGTACAAATTAACACTATTTTAGTCAGAAGATCAAACTATTTCATTGATTTAAAATTAAAAATCTTACATAATTTGTAATAAAGGAACTCATAGCCATGTATTGTTATGTACAAATCTACCTAGTGCCGAAAATATTAAAAAAAAAAAAAAAAAATGAATTTTTATAAGATATATATGTATTTTTGTTACTTGTTTACTTGTCTTTTAAGACTAGGATACTAGACTATACTTTGTCTGCAGCAAATATATTTAATAAATGGCCAACATGCATAGATATTAGACATATATTGATGCGGCATTGTCTATCTACACTGTGCATAGGTCTTGATATTGGTCTCATAATTTTGGATCAATGCAGCATCCTTGTATTTAATATCTATGCCTATGAGACACAGTACATATAAATATTGTAAAAGAAATTTGTACTTAAGATCATTTAAACTAGTAGATTAAAAATAATCTTTTTGACAAGTTGGATCCACCTTGCTTTTTGAATATTTAATCTACTTGCTGATAATAACTGCATGTGATTAAAAACACTATTTAACTTTATAATTATAAGACAAAAATATTGTTTATTAACATATCTTAAAATTTAAATATTTGTTGCAATAGAGCAACATTTTTTGTATTCAATCATAGAAAATTAAATACATTACATTTTTGTAATTCCAAAAAAATATACCTTATCTATAATATATACATATTTTAAGTCAACCAAATTTTAAATCACTTTAAATATAATTTTTTAGCGTCAAAAAAGTCGTTTTTGAATAATATAAGCAATAACACATAAAAAAAATGCAAAAGCAAACATAATAATAATTTTGTCAGTTGTTTCACGTTGTCCATACTTGTTTAAAAGTTTTTCAGATTGAGTCAATGCTCCTTTGGCATTTTTAATCTCACTACTTATATTAGATACAGTTGAAGATGACTTTACTGAAAATGAATAAAAAAAACATTATTAATTCTAGTTGACGAATACAAAATTATTTAATATTATGATCTAACAAAGAGTTTCAAGAGTGTCTAAGCTTTGTTGAGATGTGCTTGCTAGTTGTCTACTGACTGATAATAGTTGATTGGTAACGGTTGATGACTGTTTTAATAAATTTTCTTTATCCATTTTCAATCTTAAACAAAATATTGTTAAAAAAAAGACTGATTTACCAATATTATTAATTTGTTAAAACAGTAAAAACTATTTAACTATAAAAAATGTTGTTAATAAGCGATAACTAATTATTATAAAATTATAAAAGTGAATTCTTAACTATAACAACAGTAAGTATTAAAATACTTTCATAGATATTAAATTATTAAAAATAAGTAACATACTTAAATACTAATCAAAATTAATACTTTTATTTTTATATTTTATTCTCTGCTAAAGTACAACTTACTTATGTCGCACTTGTTCTTCTTTACTTGTACCTAACAACTGTTCACTAGATTTTTTGTGAATCCTCGCCATACATTCTACATTTGCCTTTCTGAATGAAGCTATGTTACTATACAATTGCAATAAACAATAGTAAATATTAATTATAAAGTTATATTTTTAAAAATTAAGTACAATTAAATCAGTATATTTTATAGATATCTCCCAATAACAGAAACCGTATAAAAATTTTAATAATAAACATTATAATGTAATTCTACAAACCATAATCTCTGTTTAATATCCTTAGCAAAAGGCTTAACACTTTTAAATCATTAATTATAAATTATGAAGAATTTATAAAATAAATAATTGTATTCATATATTTTCGTACAATAATATTGTATCAAAATTGAAATATAGAAGTTACAGAATTATACTCATATAAATAACTTAAAATTGTATGATTTTATGGAACTTTTCTACTTTACGGGATACCATTTTTAAGAGCTTGGTGATGCCCAGGTTGCCACTTGCTCGCTGCACTCGGACAAAAAAATCGACGATATCCCTCGACTTACTGTGCAACACCACTTCTAGTTGGTTACAGGGTAACCGCCGTATATCCACTCTTATCATTTTCCACTATTTATATACTAACTTTGAAGTGTTGTAACTTCAAAAGTATACCCGAGCACCAAATTCTGACTTCACCATTGTTTTCAGTGTACTTAACTACATCAGTTTCAAAAAGAAAAATGGAAAAAAAAGGGTGTATCGTAAAGTAGAAATATACTGATTTTATTTAAATAGGTAGTGCTCATATTTCAAATACTATGTTTAGTATGTAAGGTTAAGCTTCACTTTAAATTACCTAGTTAAATATTCTCTCTGATTACGGGCTTCTTCTACAACTTCTGAACGCTCTTGTTGACTTTCCGCTTCTCGAGCATACAGCTCTAAGTTTTCTATTAGATTTCTAAATACATTAATTTGATTTCTACCATCAGCATTTAATTGTGTTAGAGATTCAATAGGTCCATCACACGAATATATTTCCTACATTTTAAATCATAATAAATAAGTTTTAGTACATGTTTGAAAACAGTACAGTACCGTTAACAATTTACCTGTATTATAGACTTTAATGTCACATTTGTGTTTACTATGCATTCTCTGACAGTGCTTAATTCTTTTAGCATCTTGAAATATAATAATTTAAACAACACAGTAGTGACGTTCTACACAAGCTTTAATTAAATAAACAAACAGACAAACCAATAAAAATTACTCAAAGAACAATGTCTCTATTTCTATAAATCAAAAATAAACTATAAATATTATCAAAAATTCTCGAAACGCATCAAGAACGACTTAAATAATTATAATTTTCAATAAATCACTAGATCGGGAATTAAACATAGTAATTAATAATTGTAATTAAGTATAAGTCTCTTAATCGTGTGTAATAGATAATTTTATAAAAAAGAAAAACTGAATTTAGCTTTGAATTTATTATGTATTTATGTAAGAGACGTCATCATAAATTATAATACGAGTAAACGAGTTGTAACTTATAAGTTTGTCACACGATTCAAGTTATATTATTATCATTATGTATTTATGTATACTGGTTATATCATAGATAATATAATAATTCTTCTATTATCTATGGGTTATATACACGATTTAAGATATATCTTAAATCGTGGTTATATCATATTTATTTTAATCAACGTTATCAAAAGATAAGAATTTATTGATACGAATTATACACCTAACCATGGTATAAGCTATGACAAGAATATCTAGTTACCCGAATGATAAGACGATGGAATATGGAATAAAGGCTTATTGGCTTGAGCCTTGAATACCTATGTTTAAGGCTTAAGCCATGAATACTGAATAGAATTATAGATTCCCAATTCCCATGTGACCCAAGTACCCAGCACCCAGTCTTCTAGATTGAGAAGATCCCTCTAGGACCTAGGTAATTTGTTTTGTATTAAATTCTTGAGGTTAACGAAAAAATTCTCTGAATTTCCCCGCCAAAATGCTAAGTTGTGATGATTCTGGATTATGGAAACTCAAAACAGAAGACCTGACTTAATCATTGTTGTAGATATAAAAAATAAAAAGGTTTTGAAGAAAGAAATCCTTATAATCCACTACCAAGGAAGACATAAATTGAATTCAGATTTATATTTCATGTACTGGATTGATAATTGGGAGGTAAAAGAACAGCATCATTAAGAAACATTGTCTTCGTATTCCTAAAGAAAAATTAGTCGAAATGTGTCACTACGGTGCTTAAAGACACATTGAGAATAATTTAATATCCCTTATATTCTAAAATAGTTATTTTTACCATTTACAAATTATTGACTCATTTATATTGCCAGTAGTCTGATATGTATCATAAAGTAATCACTACCGTCTAGCATGAGTGACGGGTGGCAGTCATTTCTGCATTGTTTAAAGTCTTGTTTCAACTTCGTACTCTATTAGTCGTGATAATTTTCCATATACTATTCTAGTAGCCTCAAGAACAGGGTTAAAGGGTACTGTATAATATTATTACTATTTCAAATTTTTAATAGGATGTGTCAGCCGCATGTGTTGTCTCTGCCTTAACACATACGACATAGAAAATTGTTGTTTACCAGTTACAACAGTGTGCGGTCAGCTTAGATATTAAGAGTGATTTGAACTATTATGAAACGTGTTTTTCATTATCTCGTTCATTTTTTAGAATATTCTAATTTTTAGGTGAATTATGAGTAGAGCTCAGATTTAAATACCCTACAAATATCAAAAAATGCATTTAATATGTAAAATTGTGTAGGCACGTTTAAATATAAAATATTGAGTAAAAAATATCAGCTAATTGATTGATGTGATATAAAGATTAATTTCAGCCTTGTACAATTTTAAACTAGATTACCTGATATTATATAGTTCAAAATGAAAATTATTTTTATTACGTAGTACTATGTTTATTGTTTATATTTCAATGGAGTAAATTTTTTTAGTCATAATACGAGAAATAGTTAAAAATGTCTTGAAAAAATTTTAAAATGCCCAAAAATATTGGGGTTACAACATGGAGTACATTAAACAAATTTTTGGCTTGAAAAGCATTGTGTAAGATTATCCAAAAAAAAAATATACAATTGCATTGAAATCCTAGCCTTACTTATTAACATATTCAAATATTAATATTTTATGTACTCATAGGGGAGAAAATGTAATTTCGAGTAGACCAGTATTTTATGATAAACTCTAATCCGTTTTAAAAATTCTTATTTTTCCACTAAATTCTTTAATATGTTGGAACTAAAAAACAACAAATTGCCTTGTTTTATGTGTTAAACAGAGACAGTTAATTATTGTACAGTAATCCCATTCGAATATATGTTATTTTAACAATACAACCTAGAAAACATTTTAGCATATCTCTATAATGTACAGTAATGTACACATTTCTTTTTATGTATATTATACATATATAAATAATATACATGTATACATAGGTAAAACACTAAAATATGAACAAAATTAAATCTTTAAATTAAGTTAACTTTTACACTGAAGGAAACAATATACTTGTGAATAAAATAAATACATATCGCCCAAGTAAATTCAATAAAAGTCAATAGTTTATCAATAAAAATAATTACTCATTAATACTTCTTAAGTTATGTGAACATTATTGTCATAAATTATAGTTCAACAATGATGAACACAATATCTTACAAAATTCTGAAATTATTTTACTATATATTTTATATATGCATCTATTTATGAATATTGAATAATTCAAAAACAATAAAATAGGAGTCAAAGTAAAAAATAACATTAAATGCAACTTAAAGTAATAATAAAAATGAGTTATAGTTTTTTATTTTTATTTAATACATAAACGACATTTATTTATATATAATTATTTTAATTTAAAAGTAAGTTTCTGTATCACCTAATACTTAACTTTGAAAAAAAACATATATATATTTATATTTATATGTATGTATATATATAATAAAATATAAATACATATATATTATATGAAGTACGACTTATTTGAATTGACAATACATACGAGGGCGTGTATTTTCAAAATAGTTGGTTTCCATAATAATAAAAGTCAATGAGAGGAATTAATAATAATAATAATAATAATAATAAAAAAGAGAGATGGGAGTATATCAGTTTTGGCCACTCCACTCCACAAAATAGAGGAAGGCGCGATTTATATACATATTTTTTTTTTTAATGCTATATAATTACGGCAAATAAAAAATAATACAAAATCGCATTTTATATAGAGGGGCCAGGAGGGTTAAGGATAAGGGATCCATTGTTTAGTTTTAATTTTAGCGATTACCTGAAACAAAAATTGTTGTACATTATGATGTAATACACTAAAAAAAAAATATATAAAATTATACACTTCATGTGAGAGATTTTCTTTTAAATATTTGTGCACAATTTTGAAAATTGAAAAATAAAAAGATTTGAATTTCAGAGTTGACATTGCTTTAATTAGTTGCTGAATTGCAAAATATTTATATCAATATATAAATTCAAAGCTAAAATTAAAGTACATGAAGGCTCAGTTCTTGCTCGCCTGGTTCGCAGTAGCTAGAAAAATATTAACACACATTTTTTTTCTCTCAAGTTTTTTGTGTTATTATTAAATTATGTTAGCTATAGTAAAAAAAATTACGATTGAAAAATTGAACAAACTGTGAAAGAGAAATAATAAAATCGGTAATCATTGGAAATTAAAATACATCAGAATATTATAATTACAGATGTTTATTTTTTAATATTTCAGTTTGTTTTTTGAACAAAGATCATAATTTTTTTCCATTAACATTTTATTTGTTCATGGGTTACCTAGGGTAGCTGACGTCTGGGGGGGAAATGGTTGTGGTCCACCAGCTGCAGCTGCGCCGGACACAGGTGAGCCGCCTTGTGGTACAGCAGCACTTTGTCCATCATTATTGTACTCCTTTTGTTTCAACATGGTCCAATCAAAGATGTAATCATATTGGTGATTTAACGTTCTAAATAGAATGCGGAATAATTGTCTCAAGTACATATAGTCTGGTGATTCTTCAAATCTTAAACCTCTGCTGTAGTTTAGGAACATGGCAAATTCTGCTGGCAGTCCCTAAATTAAAAATAATCAATTAAAGAGGTTATTTAAGAGTTTTATGTAAACTAATTATTAATATAGAATATGATGTTTAGTATTAAAATGTATTTAATTGCATAACTATACTTCTGGGTGAGTTAAAATATTGCAATCTAAATCGTAAATCGTAATTATATACATTATGTATTAATTGTATAATCTTTTAAATTAATGAAAAAAAATATACAAATACTATACAGTATGATTCTTGTAACAGTGAACACTTCAAAATACAAAACTTCAAAATGCTAGTATTCTAAATTATTTTAATTTTCTAAAAAAGTTAACACTTTTGAAAATAATGAATGTTTGGTTTTAAAAGAATCATCTAATATAAAATAAAAAAAAGCTTCTGTATAAATGCATTTCCTCTCAACTATTAATCAACACAATATTATAATAAATAAACTAAATTTATAATTTATACTATAAAAACAAATCTGAAGATTATTAAATTCTACAATACATATATAATTGAATCATAATATTATAGTATTTTACTCAATCTTAAAATAGTTAAGGGTAAGATACTCAAGTTTAAAATTTAAAAAAACCATATTATATATATATACCTAGTGATACATTTTATATGATACTCATTCTAGTGGGCCACTGTAATGGATGTATTAAATTTGAATTCAATGATATAGATGGTTTGACAGATATATCTCAAATATCTTTTATATTTTTCATCTGCTATCATAAAAACTTATAAGGAACCTTATATTAAATTTTAAAGCTTTTTAAACAAACAAATTTTTTGAAAATTATATGGTGTATAGAAAGTGCTAATATAAACATTTGGTGAAAAAATCAAGTATCTTTTTTTAGTTAGGTAATTCAGACAAATACAGGTATTGCACAAAAATTCCCGTTTTCCATAATTTTGTCTTTGTGTTTCCTGACTCTTTTGAGAAAAATATTGAGAATTTTCACCTCTCTGATGCAACAAATAAATTCACTTCCTCACCAGTAAAGATACTAAAGTTGAAAATCAAAGCATTATTTAGACTACTTGTCATGTACTGTCTGTACACACAAAAAAAAAATAAAAAATAAAAACCACAAATCATTGTAAAACCTATACATTCATTTCTCCATTCAGAATCTAATATGAGTACATATTATAAATATATTACCTTGCATAGGAATTCGACAGGTGTTGACATTTTTTTCTCACTAATTTTTTCATATTTCTGCCTTTTTGTAGCTGCCTAAAATAATTTAATAATATTAATTTATAAAATTATTAATACACTTGTTATTATTAAATGTATTTTAAATAAACATGCACAGTTAAAATATTATTATTATACCTTTAATCCTTGCCATGGCAAACATCCTTTATTAAAATACATAAGTACATATCCCAAGGATTCAATATCATCCCGACGGCTAAAATTTAAAAAAAATAAATTTAATTTAATAACATTTAAGGTCTAAATATTCTAAATATTCTAAATATTCTACTATCACTGCTCTAATTACCTCTGTTCAATTCCTAAATGAGCATTGATAGAGGCATAACGGGCTGTTCCTGTAAGATTTTTATCCTCACGGTACGAAATATGCGTTCTTGTACGCATATCTCTATATTTTTTAGCCAATCCAAAATCAATAAGAAACAACTAAAAATAAGGAATTTTATTTATATTTAATTAAATTTATACAGAATGATAACAGAATGATATAGTTTACTTTATTGCAATGACGTCCAATTCCCATAAGAAAGTTGTCCGGTTTAATATCACGATGAATAAAACTTTTACAGTGTACATACTCAATACGGCTGATCATTTGATCGGCAAGCATAAGCACTGTTTTAAGTGTAAACCGCCGTGAACAAAAATTGAATAGGTCTTCCAATGATGGACCCAGTAAGTCCATCACTAAGATGTTGTAGTTCCTCTCTAATCCGAACCATCTAAAACCAAAAAAATAATCAGTTAAAAACATAATTTTGAGATTTTATTTTTTTATCTATCTTTATTAGAAATCATATTTTCAACTTTCTATACCTAACTTTTTTTAAGTATTACCTATTGATTTATCTTATTAAAGTTATTACCTATTATATTACTTTTTTTTCATCACGTATAATATTATCACTATCATCAAACTTAAATTTAAGAACATTATCTGTGTTCTCTCGTTGGTTTTTTACGTTATTTTTATTTTTAAGTGAATCCAAGGGCGCCCGCAAAGATGGACAGGGGGGGGGACAACTTCCCCCCCAGCTTTCCTGTTAGTTAAAATAATTACATCCAAATTTCTAGGGTTTGTAGAGCTTCAAAAATTGAATGCTGAAGCAATTGCATCATCCATAATCCAGTTTACAAGTAGAGTTGGTCTAGATATGTCAAAATTAGTAGGATTAGGTTTTGATGGATGCTCTACAATGAGTGGAAAAGAAAATGGGGTTCAAGCTCTTATAAAAAAACAATATCCAATTGCATGTTTTTTCCATTGCGCATCTCATAAATTAAATTTAGTGGTAAATGACCATAATAGCCTTCTTGAAATTCAATAGGGACAGTCAAAGAAACAATTAAATTCTTTAGAGAAAGTATTTTAAGGCGTCGATTAATTTCCAATATCCCATAGCTATGTGAGACTAGGTGGTCAAAAAAATATAAATCTATTAGAATCTTTGATACTAATTTCTTTGAAATCAAATCGGCTCTCAGTAAGTTGGCTACTAACTATGATACAAATTCTGCTACTAGAACAAAAGCCTATCAACTTTCGTGTGCAACATCTATCATAGGGTTTATTGTGTGTTTAAAAATTATAGCCAAGTATTCTAAAATATTAGTCTGATATTTAATGATGTAAGAAACTGTGCAATTCAATTTAACTTGGACATACAAATTCCACGAGTAGTGTCAAAACAAACTCATCGTCAAAATATTGTTACATCTACTCCTGATGAGTACTTTCGGATTTCTATATATATACGTTATATTAATTCTTTAATTCAATCCTTAGAAATTTGTTTTAATCCAATAAATGAAATACCATTTAAATTAGGATTTTTACACCCATCAACTATGTTAAAAATGACAAAAATAAATTTTATTGACATTTTAAAAGAATTAGACAACCATTATAAAATAGAAAACTTAGTAGAAGAAGGTCAAATATGGTATGATTATTGGGAGATGATGAAAGAGTCTTCATTAATTAATGAAAAGGAAAATATTTCTTTTTTTTTAAAAGATTGTGAATTTTATCCAACTGTTAAGAAAAGTATTATTATTTATATGACTATTCCACCAACAACTTGTAGTACAGAAAGAACATTCAGCACATTACGTTGTGTTAAAACCTGGTTACGTTCAACAATGTGTGAGAATTGTTTATCTGGATTATATATGTTAAGTTTACATAGAAAAAAAATCGAAGAACTTCATTTAGCTGAAAAAGTTGTTGATGAATTTGGGAAAAATAAAATAAAATTGCAATTTGTGTTCAATTAGTTAATAAAAGTATTTAATTAGTATAAAAGTGTTTGATTATTAATAAAAATTAAGGCTGTCTCCCCCCTGAATTTTCACCTGCGGGCGCCCTTGAGTGAATCATAAGCATTTTTAAATATTAATATTTTACATACACATAATTTACTTCAAAATTAAAATATCGTAAAAAACTAACGGGAGAACATAGATAATTGTTGGTCAATTGAGAATATTTCCAATTATTTTGGCAATTACATTAGGAATGTCAAGAAAATTCTAATATAAATATTTTGTAAAAAATCCAAGTCTTCTATCTATGGTTATTCATTTTTGAACAAAAAATAAAATAGATTTAGTCAAAAACTTGTTTTGAGTAAATATTCGTGTTATTCTGTACAATTGTACATTTTTATTATTATATACTATTATTACAATATATTATTAATTTATGTTATACTTATAATTATTTGTATACATATTAATATTTTATTTGCATGTAGTTATGTACAGAATTTAATACAAGGGATACTTTTTCGAACCGCATGATAAATAAGTACACAAATATTCTATATAATGATATATAACGATAAAATTAATATTATGATAAATTCAAAAATCTATAGAGGTCAAAGATGTATTTTATGGTGACAAAAGTCGAAAAAAGTGAAACCCGCCTGAAAATAGAAAACGAAACCAGCGTTATAGGCGTGGTATATTTTCCTCGCGTCTCTATTATACGCAACTCCGCCCGGTGACCTATAAACCTAATTTCCTACTTGCATCATCAAGACGGACCCAAATAATCGTCCACCCTTAAAATTGTCTCACGTTCCAATTAATTAATAATCGTACTTTTCCAAAATGCGATAATAATTAGGCATAATAATGAATTACATTTTTTATTTTATTTTTTCGTGTCGAGGAAGACATCAAATTTAAAGTATAAATTGTATGGAAAGAACCTCAACGCCGTACACCCGAGGCAACGTAGTGAGATCATCACTAAACGGCAAATCTTTCCACCACGGGGCATAGGTCTTTTACAATAACTAATAATGAACAATGGAATTTCAATTTTAAATATTGGATTATTTTAAGTAGATATTTGCAATCTCAACTAAAATGCTTATAATTTTGAAGATGACCAAAAATTATACAAAAGATTAAAGAATATGCCAAACGAAATAATGTAATTATGATTATTTCATCGCGACAATAGATTGTTTATCCGTTTCACTAGTAATTAGATATTGTGGCAATCATATCTGATTATTCATAATATTATATATTATATTTATATACAAATAAAATAACTAATACAGAATACTAATTAAACAACAGTTATACCAGCTTAACCTATAAAAATAAAAATAATAATAAATTATCTCGAAAAGTAAAGAGTAGAATGAAATTGCATATAAATAAAGAACATCCATAATATATTTATTAAATACGAAGAAATTCGTAAACAAGGTTAATTATTACCAAATATATCGTAACTCAACATTTTATTTTAAAACTTTTGGAATATCCTTTGTCCAAAGTTACAAGGAAACGACTTATTGTTTCTCATTTATATAACATAAATACCATTCAATATTATTCACCTTGTCTGAATAATATATATGTATACTGTATAGTATGTGTAATATATAAGTGTATATATACATATATACTATTCGATAAATAACATAATATTTCAGTTTTAAACATTTTACATTTACTTTTGAGGTTTCCATTATTTGGATAAAATGTTGCCATAGGAACACGCTGCGCAACCGAAACGGATGACTGATTCAGCATGAATATATATATACACTTGGAGGAGACGCCTACGATTTCAAATTATACATACTCATAAGTATAACAAAATAAATACGTGTATCAAATTTGAGTAAAATCGGGTCTTTTTAAAATTATTATTAAAATAAAAATGAAAACTACTTTCGAAATGTATAAGATATAATGATAAATTTTCATTGTTGACGTTATTTTCCCTTAGAAACTAACATATTATGTATGTATGTATTGTGTATGTAGTATATTATATTATATTAGTTCATGATAAAGTAACATTATTTATTTATATTAATTAATTTAATAATCATCTTAGTACTTAATTTATAATAGTAAAATATACAAGGACGAAAACAATTCAAATTTGATAAACTTATTGGTTATTAAATAATAAATATTGGAATATCTCTAAAAATAATATATAATATATTTAAATAAGACTATGATAATAAAATATATATGAAAATAATCAATTAAACTACAATAACACTATTTTATCTAAAAGTTATACAGAATTTACCAACAATTTATAAAAATTATTATTTATATAGAAAATAGGGGAAGTCGATCTGCTAGTATACTGTTTAGTAGATTTAAAATGTACCAAGTCATCAGTACGTCATTATAATGGATGTGTTAAATTTAAATACAATGATATAATAGTATTGAGTGCTATTATATAAATCAGGAAATTGTTCAACATACAAATAATATATAGTAATATATTGAGTTTTTTCTTTGTACAGAATGATATAATTTAGGAATAGTATTTTTTTGAATTAATATAATGTAATCTTACAAACCAGGATGATGTAAAGTACTAAAAAAAATTACAGAAATCATATCTGTTAGGAATAATATTATTACCCAGGTCTCTAAAAATCGAAACCGATATTAAATAGGAATATTAATTTACGAGATTGGTATTGATGGGAACAATATTATACAGGACTGTATTTTTCGAGACTGAAAATAATTAAGTAATCTTATTTTACCGAAAAATATACACAATCTTGACGTTGTGTAAATCTTTGCCGTTACCGCGTCTAGCGGTAATCGCCACCGCTGCAATATGTGGCCTTAATACCCATCCTGTAAAATAAGATCTTATTTAATATCGGTCCCCATTTTCCCAGTCCTGACTCCCGAGTAATATTATCCTAATTAATTCTGCTCCTAATTAATAGTATTCCAGAAACTTATATGATCTAAATTTTTCGATTCTTTTAAATATCGTTTCAAGAAATTAGAAAATATTAAAATAGATAAAATTCTTTAGAAATGTTGTTCTTCTTGGATATTATAATTCCAGACAAATATTTTTCTAAAAAATACTGACCTCTGTATTATTTTCCTAGTTTATGTCTAGAAAAGCAGAAAAAGGAAAAAATGGCAAATCTTATGGATTTTTAATTACAATAAAATCGATTTTATTCAAAAACTGGTTTTGGGACTTTGGTAAATATTCCCATCTGCGGTATTTTTGATCTGAGTAAAGTGATGAATGTATTGATTTACAAAATCACTCGAAAAATATCAAATTATATTGTAAATTTGTAAATTCGTAATTTTTTTTTAATTATAATATTTCTCATCAGTTTTTGTATCCGAAATTAAATTAATTAATTTTGTGATTATTCAAAAAATTTGAATTGTTGAAAATTCAAATATTCATCTATTACTTAACAGTTAACATACACAATGACATTTTCAAATATTTAAATCAATTTTTAGCTATTTATGTATTTATACCTATTTACAATGGTTTGGACGTATTGAATAAGTTAATAACAGTTGGTAATATTATAATAATTACCATACTAAATTATGTATTATACGATTTGTTTTTGGCAAAAATTAGTTCAACCTACCATAATATTACTAAAAGGAAAAATAAATTAATAGCAATAAATAAATAATAATATAAGCGCTAGACCGTCTCCACTCATCATTTTTCGTATGGAATTTGATTTATTTTTATTATTTTTCAATTGATTTAACATTGAATTCAAGTTAAACATAAACATTACAGTGACCTATACTCAATGACAAAGTACACTCAACAATTTCTGTATAGCACAGTGACTAGCGAGTTCCCCGATTTGTATTTTTGTTGATTATTTTGAAAAATATTGGAAAGACAAAGTGTTAACTAAATCCAATTTGCGATCAGAAACCACCATCATCAATAAATATAATGAAACGTTTTTAATGCTCTAAAAGCCAAAAAATATACATTGGAAAACTAATACATACTTTATGCATTGCTTGGTTCAGAATCTAATAACCTTTTTAGAATTTTTTATTTTTCACTACATTACCCTTTGAAAGGGTATTATAATATATCATATATTATATTATCAATACGAATTAAATCAAAACAACTGTTTTGTAAGCTAAGTTATAAATAATTGCAACAGAGTGCAGACCATTAAATGTGTATACTACACTATACAGTATTACATTATAGTACTATAGAGTACGTATACACTATACACACAGTATAGGACATAGGTAACTATAAAACAAAAACAAAAGTACCAAATGTCACGTTCATAGACAATAATTAACATTATAAATCTAATAATTCTAAATGATTTGATAGCATAAAATACCATGAACTAACATTTTCGTGTTATTTAAAGATAAACAAATAAATTAAGAAAAATGATTTAATGAATTATTAATATATAGTAAAATAGTAAATACTATTTGTATAATAAAATAAAAGTATTTATAATTAATATCGTACTAAAACAAAATAAAATTACAATATAAATAATAATACAAAAAATAGCTTAAAACTTAATGTTTTGAAAAATATTTAATCTGAACAATTTGTTTGTAAATGTATTGTTAAAGATAATAATATTATGTCAACCTTGTGCAGTGCAGATATCATATTATAGTGACTCAGAATATAAATATAATTATATGGGCCCAATGGATCAATTTTTTTAGGGAATTAATTATAATGTTAAACTAACAGAATTCATGGTCATCGAAATGCAAAACTTTAACTATTTAGGTGATATTATGTTAAATATAACCTTGACATTTGAATAATTCAATAATACGGAATATATCTATGATGTCCAGGATAACAATTATCATATTATGAAGTCAAATATAACTTAGGGTTTTCAAATAGATTTTTAAAAGTTACTTTATTGTGACACAAAAACGTAATAAATTATTTCTACTTGATACATTTTAAACAATAGGCCAAAATAAATAATTGAATTAATCTTCCTACGAAATTCCAAATTTGTGAAATAAATAATAATTGACTTCCAAAATGAAATTAACAAAAACCACATACCTAATAACTTTTAACAAAATTAATAATTTTACAGGGGCAAGTTTAATAGTATTTAAAATGTATGATAATATACCATCCAGTATTTATTGGAATTGTCGACCAAACAGCCAAGTTCACCCTTTACCGGGATACCTTGCAAAATTCTCGGCAATCCTCCAGAGTTCAAGTATTTGATTTATGATTTTTTTTTGATTTTTTTGAAATGTATCTATAATAGCTATATTCCTATATTATTCCCACAGTTTAGTCTGTTTTGCGATATTACCATTGAAAACCAGTATGTTCATCCTAGAACATTAGCTCAAAGATAGAGCGTAAAAAGTATCAACGACCAACACGACTATACCACGCGTAAAAAAAATGTCGATTAAACGCAGTTGTAGGCACCAGCTATATGATAATATTATTAAGTGCTAGTGCTACTAATGTACATGATTTTTTCACGTAACGGTCTTCTGTTTTATTATCGTCTATTATTGGCCATTAGGCGGTACAGATTTCGCACGTGTAACTGCAGTGTGTGTGTGTGTGTGTGTTTGTGTGNGGTCTGAGGGGTCACACAGGTACAGAACGTTCAGACTAAAATTAAATTCGTTTCGATATCCAGCTCGGGACTCTCGATTTCCTGCCAACGACCAAACGCGAATATTAACACAAACAAACAAACAAACTGTTGAAGAAAAAACCGCGGCCGTCGGTTTCACGGCGACACACGCTGTGGCTGTGTTGTATCTTGTATATTAGACACGGCACGCGTTGCGCCGGAGTGCCGGACTGCAGCTGACGGGCCCCAGACGAAGACAATGATGATGGTTTAATGGCCCTACACGGCGACGTTGCCATCTGTTGACCGGAGACCCGACGTAGTAGTAGTAGTCGTACACCAGTACGGCAGTTTACCACGGGTACGCGCGACGTTGCCGCGTCGTCCGTGCGCAATAGAAAAGTTTCGTGATAGGTATTATTCCGCGGCAATGGTACATAATATTATTATATTGTATATTATATATTTTGTGTGTACAGTTACATATTATGTTACTTATTTTATAGTGGCGTCAGTGTGCTCCAGGAGAGAGAGCCGCCGGGAAATCATCGTTACGTAACCAAAATAGTATGACTATACATAGGTACAACGGCGCCTATAATTGTGTATTCAATCAAAACAAACGTCTAATAAGTAATAACTAATAATACTATTAAATTATAATAGTCTGTTATTGTTATTTATTGGGCGGAGGGGTGGATATTTTACAATATTATTTATTGACCAACATTATTTCGGGCAGTGACGAAACAAACACGATTTTTTTAAATTTTATCACTATGATAGAACACGGCCAGTGATTAAATAGATAAGATAACCGCAGGTCATGCATATTAATATTAATTATCAAAAAAACCTGAAAAGCAAACACCATAATAATATATTCATATATTATTCATACATTTTATTAAAATGACAATAATTTGCATTTTTATATAAAAGTTTAAACCAAAAAGCATTCCTTACAAAATATAATCGTAATACACCAAAATCATAAGACGTGAACAATAATTAAGAAACAATATTTAGGATAGTATACAATCTTGTATTCAGAAACTCAGTACCCAATGTCCATGACGGATTGTAAACTTAATTACACATTTACTTTTATTTTAGGTAATGGAGCCAGTTTAGACTTAGTTGCTTTTTATTCTATGAAAAAATAAAAGTAATATCGTTTTATATTTATAGATAGATGAAAAACATGAAGCCATATTTTAGTTTTTAATACTATGTTTTGTCTAGTATATAATCCAATAAATGCGTGTACTGAGCCCAGTGCGGCACACTGCACATATTAATTTATAATATAATAAAAATTAAATTCTCAATATTTTTTAATTGTATGACGTTCATACAATTAAAATAACTTATAGCATAACTATAGAGAACGTAATACCCGCATGCGTTGTCTTAAAGCGAATAACATATTATGTCATAGGTATACCAAATTTTCGTTTAGAAGAACAATTTAAATAGTGTAGTTAGGTTTAATATTAATTATTAGAGTGAATTAATAGAGACAATTAATACTGGGTAAACACATTATCTTTGTACCTACGTTCGTTTTTTACGATATTTCAATTTAAAAGTGAGATATGAGTATGTATAATATTGCAATTTAAAAATACTCATACCTTGCTCAAACATTTAAATACTGTAAAACGACGTAAAAACATGATATTATTATCACATTCAAATCTAATCATAAGTCAATTCACTCTAGTATTTAATTACTACGCAGTGTCCAAAGTAAATGCGTCCGATGCGTCGAAAAACAGCCTGTATTTCGCCGCATCGGACGCAATTGGAACAGCACGGTCAGAATAGAAATCGCACGCACTCGCCGGATTACTTAACACGGCGTTAAACCTACAATACAAAATTGATTCTTCTGAAAGCAAATTTGCTATATTTATAAAGACCGATATTACAAAATGAGGATTTTGTGTCCTCTTTACAGTCTTAAATGATTATATTGAAACAAACAATGACTTAGCCTAACACAAAATATGATAAATTAACATAATATTATATGATAAAACATTTCATTAAAATGTAAAATACCTAATCCAACTGAGAACAATATACTAAAATAATATATATAACGATTTTACGAAATAATCCAAAGCAATTTATTTGAATAGATTTATAGATATAAAACTAATAAGTGTAATATTTATTAAAAATGTTCATAGAATTAATGAATTAATTTAATAATCATTAAAAAAAACCCATACATTTATTTTATTAGCTCAAAATGTTCTTACCTGAACAAAATTTAAAAATTATCATAAATAAGATTTATTTTTATTTTATACTCTATACATTGTACTAAAATATAACCCAACAAACCATAACTTTCAAATAATTAAAAATGGTAATGTCTACAGACAACAATGTTGATTTAGACTAATTTGTCAAGCATCAATTACGCTTTTCTCAATGGATAAGTCAGGATGGGCTTTATGGCCTCTCAGACTACTTAAGTTGATGTATACAAGATGATTATTTTATTTAAAGCCCGGCCATACCTTAGAAAATACAAGACATTATTATTTACTAAATCATTTTTTTAATGTTCAAGAACATTTAACTACTTATACTTTTATTTTATATTTCAAGTAAAGTATTAAAAAAAAAATAATTATTTATATATAATAAATATTGCATGATTCACAATCAAAAAATCTATTGAGTATAGACATTGACTTTATAAATAACAGTAGGTTTCTATAACTTTATACCTCTGAGTTTTCGACAAGCAAAAATGTTAATCCTTATTCAAATTTCTATAATGTAACTTTAATATATAAATACTTTTGAATTTGAATTGAGTTAGAGGAACCAACAATTAACCTAGATTAATAAAAGGCTATGTTTCAATGTTTGGGTGTGTGTATGTATGTGTAAGCGATCTACATGAAAGTCTATAGCACTAATGGATCTGAAATGTAGTACATAGGTAATCCTATATACACAATGATGTGCACCTCGAAGCCCATTTTCCAAATTTTGCATTTTAAAGAAGTGCTTCCATGCGGAGACACGGGGAATAACTATTGATATTGTATATCATTTTAGACATATAGGTACATAAATATTTGGCTAAAACCATCCAAATGACTGTGCTAAAAATATCTTTAGTTAACATTTAACAGAGTTAAAGACAGGGTAATTCCACATTATTTAATTGGTTTTGGGCAAATTAGCTTACCTCATATGTGGTATTCCAACTCCTCCTTGTAATACTTTATAAAGTCTGCTTTCATACTGCAGCTGAGGATGGCGAGCTTTTGCACTTTCAAATTTTATTGCCACCTCCTAAAAAATTAATATACATTTTTCAAATTGAATGTAATTACAAGATCTATGATAATAGGTTTAATTGTATTTAAAAAATAATTTAATCATACAAAACCTACTATCTAGAAATTAATGTAAAAGTTCTAGAATATTAAACAAATAAATCATTAGGTATCTAACTATCGATATTATACATTATTCTCTAGACTTTAATGCTTAAACATTTTTTTTTTTAAATATGATGATATACAAGTTTGCTTGATTACTTTTCATATATTACTCTTTCTAGAATAATTATATATTTTACACAAATTGTATGTAGAAATATTTAAAAGTCTTTATGAAATTAAACTGGGTGGAATCTTTAGATGTTTCATGTACTAAATTGGTCTTATGCATTAAACCGCTACTAAGATCACCCAAGTCCATAATTTTAAAAAATGTATAATAAAATAAATGTGGGTAGGTGTTCATTTTAAAATATACAAAAAGTTATTAACATACATAGTATATAGGTTCTTATAAATGAATAATAAATAATAATATATAAATAAGCTTATTAGGAAGGTATCACTGAGGTAGAATATATATATAGGTAGTATAATATAATATTATTATTATATTTGAGAAAGGATATTATGTTTTTGTTTTATATTTAACACCTTGGACCTGAATACTATAACCAAGGCTTAAATTTCAAGGTTTGATATCAGAACTATAGGAAGGTATATTAAAATCTATTGATACATCAAATTATTTTTTAATAATGGACTATAGTAGAAACTTGTAACTTTTTAATTACCCGCAAGACGTTTTATAATAAAATTGTTAAAATCTTTAAAATTAAATATAAATAATTTTTTTTTTTTGTAG
The DNA here is from genome assembly GCA_016617965.1 of Macrosiphum rosae. NCBI lineage: Eukaryota > Metazoa > Arthropoda > Insecta > Hemiptera > Aphididae > Macrosiphum > Macrosiphum rosae. Next base: position 19,415 of record WHPZ01589371.1, on the reverse strand, counting down.
AAATTTGCAAAACATAAAAAATTGAATTAATACTTTAATACCTAAGCTTATGAATAAATAGAAGTTTTAAAACTAGGTATATTCAATTATTTAATTAAAATAAAATTGTTTAAGAAAAACCTCGAGAAAAACCAATACACCTACCTACAATTATTTTGGAATTTAAAAATAGATTAAAGACTACTATTTATTGTAATTTATATTTTATTGTAAAACTTGAAATATTATTTTACTTATTGACCTTCTTGATATGTCTCATTCAAAAAAGAAAATTTGTGTGCAATAATAATAGAATAGGTAGGTAAGCATTGGCACAATTAGGCGGTGGTTTGTGGAGAGTGGCTTCACAGCCCAGTTTATCAGTAGCCCCCCCCCCCGTTTTTTATTATTAGGGTAGGTATGTGCTGCTGATACAATTTTAACCTCCCTAGAAAAATGTCTCTAGTTGCGCCTATGTAGGTTTAGGCCTATAAGTACCTTTTTGTTTATCGAATATTTAATATAACTAACTGCTGTTAATACTCTTTCAGCATAAATTTATTCTCTTGGAAGACATACCTTAATACATTTCAATAATATTTACTGGGTCCCTGATTGTTTTTTCTGTCATATTTACCGCACATACTTTTCACACTGTTATTCCAATCTACTATTGTGCCATAATTTATATAATCATTAATTGTGTATATTCGCATCCAATCTGGTGGTAATGGAGATAATGAAATTGATACTGGCTGTATTCAAGATAGTAGAAAGTACCTACTAATTTTTTCCTTTGATCGTACATTTAATCCAAAAATTAATCTATTCTTAAAATCTTAGATAGAACTTAAGTAATGCACAGTCAGGATCTATAATAAATGTTAGTACAAAGCTTTATCCAAATTGAGAGTAAAAAAATGTACCATACTTAAAAATTGCAGTAGGATTCAACAATTAGTAGGTAACTGAAATTATGATATGTCGAAACCTATTGGGCAGCAGGTGTCCCGAGGCTAAATTCTCTATAGTAAATTTATTTATAAATATAAAATATAGAACAAATTTTAAAATAAAATACGATTAACCTACTTATCATATTCATTGCTCTGTTCACTACAGACAACTCTGAAAAACCGTAGAATATTGAATTCCCTATAAAATGTTTTCACGCAATGCCATAGTGTCACACTATGTTCCCTAAAATATGATGCCAGCGTTGTACATTTAATAATTTATTTTCATCCGCAGTAGTGAGTTTGACTGAAAATATTTTTAATTTCTGGTATACTATCTAATATAAAAAATGTTTCTTTGTGATGTTTTTAATAAGTTTATCTCTAGATTTTAGTAATGTCATCTAGCATAGCATATAGGTGGTAATTTCTCGTTCATATTATTATTGCTAGGCACTCAACTATGTTTGACAGTTATAATTTGTATTCCGTGTTAAATATACAATATAGGTACATTTCACACAATGACACAAACTAGGAAGTTATGAGTTCAATCGTATTTTCATTTATCTCGTATAAACGAGAACAAACGCTATACAAAGACCTAGATAACGCATGTATGGTTTACCAGGTGTCACCGAGTAAATGCCATATTGCTGCGTACTGTGCCCACGTACCGAGGGATATATATATATATATATATTGATAGGTTATTTCAATCAAGTGCCAACTACCCGTGCAATGATCGACAATAGTCGACGGAATCTCTAGGCAGTAAGTACAATACTTATATTATAAGTTCCCAAGTACCCGCTACATTTGCGAGGGGCCACCATCAATCTCGCTCAAATTATGTAAATACACGAACACATAAATATATTATGTACGAACGTGTTCGACGGACGTGCACACGTACAAGTGCACACGCGCGCACCAACAAACGCACGGTCGGCGTCATGTCCACGGGCACGAATGGTACGGTGTGGTGTATACGGGGCCGTGGAAAACGAGGATGACATACAAATAATAAGCTCGACGTATAATATTATTATTCTCACCTCGCCGTTGATAACGTTGAGCCCGAGAAATATCTCGCCGAAAGACCCGCTGCCGAGCCTCCGGACGACACGGTACTTTCCACCGCCTATATAATCGTGTTTGAACGTACTGGCGACATTCGACATTTTGCGAACGACTTCCCGGACGGTTTACAGCTCCCAAATTTGGTTATCGACGGACGCGTCGGATGTGCCTGGGGGGCGGGAGCGCGCGCAGCTCGTTGCTTGTGTTTCGAGGATGATATTATTGTACAAACTAGTCGGTCTGCCGATGACTTATTCTAATGTTCACATAACGATCGACGAGACTGGAGAAAATCGACGAAAACAAAAAAAAACAAAAAAAATTATTCCGATTACGTCCGATCGCTTTGTTGTTGTTGGCTCGTCTGACATTAATTTCGCCGCGACTCTAGCGACACTGGCGGTGTACTGGCACGACAGATTTCAAAGAGATCGCGGAAAAAACGGTCCTGCGCCACACTGTAACCACCACCTCCTCGGCGCGCGTACGTTTCAAAGAACTATTCAATTTCAAGTTTCAACGAACTTCAATATTATGGTTTTTTAGTGTGCAGCGTGAGACACATTTTGTGCAGTGAAAATTTTAACTTTGTGCGGTGCAAAAAAAAAGAATTTCGGCATGATATATATTTTATTGTAAAATATCATAAGAAAATAATTGAGTAAACTTGGAAAAAAAATTATAAAGAAATTAGGTACCTATAGTCAATTATTGATTGTTTTTTATTTTTATAAACAATTATTAATAAAAATTACCCATTTCAAGTAAATATTACTTAGTAAGTATTATTACTTATATTTACAAACAAAATACAAAATTATTATTTACAAATTTACAATAAAAATAGTGCATTGATATAAAATGATTTATTTGGTATATCATGGGACAGTCGCGGGATTTATATGTTTTTACATAATATCGTTTCCGAATGCCTATATGCAGCAGTCTTATAAAAGTAAAAAATGTAGATAATACAGTGTACAGTAAACAGTAGGTATTAGTCAGTGCTCGAACTGGAAATATAAAAGAAGGGGTGCTAAAGGACTTATACAAAATTAGCGTTCCCCTCAAAGATTTAAATCCACCCAACCCGTGGGGGGCTTCGCCCCTACACCCCCCAAGTAGTATTAATAACACCAATTAAACAACCATTATAACTATACAGAATGTATACTATAACAATATAAATAACTATTATTAAATTAGGTACAAACAATTTTTTTTTTATTTTATTTTGAAAATAAAAAATGTAATTGTTTACATTTTTAATATATTCCATAGTTCTACATATGAATGATTTTTATCTTCATTATTTTGTAGCTTAGGACAGTTAACTTCGTCGGTGGAGTATGATTACGCGCGTTTTACCTTTTTAGAGATACGATTGAGCGCAGTTCCGGAATAACAAAGAACATGATTTTGACTATTCAAAAGCGTACGACTGCACGTGAAATTGAATGCGACGTTGCAAAATTGTTTGTAACAAATTTCAGTTATTTCGTAATTAATTTTTATATTTAAATACAGGTACAAATGTATCCATTCAGGAAGGTTTTTAATACATTTACTTAAATAATTATTATTATAAAAAAAAAAAAAATTGTTAAAAATGGTTAAAATATATTCGAATAGATAAATAAATTAAAAACTAAATATTTGAAAAGGGTTGAGAAATTATATTTAATATTTTTAAGTTAAATTTTAAATGTCGTTATAGTTTTATTTCGCACCTGTATATTTGACAACGTTGCTAAGAAGTTAAAATAATTTACCGCGCGCAATCGTATTGCACCCGACTTCGACCATGATACAACGCATAAGGCTCAGATTCAAACATTGAAACATGTGCACTGGTGGCCCCGCATAATTAATCAGCATAAGAGAAAAAATACTTTTTGGGTTCAAAGCATTTCTTTTAGTAGACACAATATTGAACTGAACTATATTATATTTATTGAACTATATTATTTTGTTCAAATCGTGGACTAGAAAACTAGAAACGACATGGTCGGTGGGCTCGGGGGAGGGTCAACAAAAGGTTCCACTATAGACTTACAAGTTTTTCAATAATAAATTACACGGAGACGTACCGTCCCCCCTTGCAAATTAAAAATATAAGAAGGTGTACGCTAAAAAAAATTAAAATTAGAAGGGGAGCTCCGTCTCCCTGTGTCCCTCCCCAATTCGAGCACTGGTATTAGTACTTAGTAGGTACTAGGTAGTATAACCGGCACAATCTGGTGCCACCCCTGACAGTTCAACGGATAACAGTTTGTAGGGTTTTGTTTACGTAAACAAATTCCCTACTATAACCCAAGAGTGGGAATAAGTTTGGGCAGTCAGAAAAAATCATTAAAAAAAACCCTGATATGTATAACTATTATAACTCATACTAACTACTAACTACTAGTCGTAGTACTCTGGACTAGCTATTCAGAAAATACGATTCCTTTCGGTACTCGCTAGTTGTAGTATGTACCTAATCACCAAATACCAATCATCACTGTATTATAATATATTAGTAAAGGTGGGGGAGCATTAACTTGTTCAAAAGTTAACTAACCTAACTAGTTAATTTTATTTGTTTTTAACTTATTAACTTATTTAGATAAAATTTGTATTGTTGTATCTTAACTTTTTATAATTAATACTTAATTATCATTGTCCTGGACTCTGGAGTTCATTTAATTTTCTTTTCGTGTCATGCGAAATCAATTAGACAATTACTGATTCTTTAACTTTTTTCGATTTTGGTAATTTTGTATTTGAATTATATATTATAATAATCTACATTTTTTAAAATGTTAAACGTCTTGGTAAATTTTTGTGTATAGCAAAATACTATATATTATAGAACTAGCTATACTTTAGCGTGGTATAGCTACACTACATCTACATTTATACCGAACCTTTCCTGCTCTAAATTATTTAGCGGATAATTTTCAGAATCAAAATTCGAACGTGTTCTTCAGGCTTCTTGGAATATTTAACTTTGTGTTCTAAGGATGATTATCCTATTAAGAGAACGGCTCACCCGCATATGTTGTCTCCGTCTTACAAGTGCGTAACATACCAAATTGTACGCTCAGCAGAACAAGTGTAGCTCCGTTAGTTTAAAAATTAGAGTGAATTTACCTCATATGAAATTTAAAGGTAAGATTATTATCGAGCGAATCTTATGGGCTTTTTATTATATTTTAATTTTAAAGCGAGTTGTGAGTATTTTAAGATGTACAAACAAATTACAATTTTAAAATACTCATAAGTCGCTTTAAAATTAAAATATAATAAAAAGCCAATGAGATTGCCTAGATAATTATCTTATTATTATAAGGAATATGTTATAATATTCAAATTATAATATTATAATGTAATATTATATATTTATATAATATAAATATATAATACATATTCCTAAATAATAGTCTTACCATTAAATCTTATAAGAGGTTAACTCACTCTAATTTTTAAGCTAACGTGTTCTACTGAGGGCGTACAATTTGCTATGTTACACACTTGAAAGACGGAGACAACATATATTACGCGGGTGAGGCGTCCTCTTAATAGGATAATCATCCTTAGAACATAAAGTTAAATATTTCAAGAAGCCTGAAGAACACGTTCGAATTTTGATTCTAAAAATAGGTCGGCCAATGTTTATCGTTTATGAGTTTGAAACTCATGGCACATGGGGCTATAAGGCGATTTGAAAATTTTTCTAGTGATTAATATAAACAATTTTTTAAAACTGATCCAAGTATAATAAATACTAGATCCAATATTATACTTTTTAAATTTTTAAGAATTATTATCCTTAGTATAAACATTTTAATAACTAACATCAAAATATTAAAAATATTATCCACTCAATAATACAGAGAAAAAGTGATGATTGGTTGAGGTCGACGGGAGTGTCTCATTTAAAAAAAGACATTTTTATTGCAATAGTGACACTCCTTAAATAGCACATCAACATTTAAAAATGTTAAAAAATTTATTTAAAAATTCCAAAGATCAATTTTGAATTGCTTTATTATTGAAGAAAAAAGAGGGTTTCAGTACAACCTTTCTGATCTCTTTAATGTATAAGTAAATGTATAAATGCAGCATAAATATACACATACTTTTAATAGATTTAATTACATAATATTATGTAGATTCGTGAAATAATCTGCCTAGACATAAAATACTCAAAATAACTTCAAAAGGTTATAACTTTGAAAATAAGTCCAACCAACAAAATCTGATTGCATTAGGTATTGTTCTAAATTCTATTCGAAAAAAATTCCCAAAAATCGCTCATCTGCTTGGGAGGTAAACTGCCTACTATACTGTTAATACTTAATACCTATACCTTATTTCAATATATTTGTGCGGTTGTAATTAGTGTTTATTAGGTACTCAGTATTATTATCTTAGTAATACTTACATAGGGGAGTCAGGATTTTATGTATTATTTCTATAAAATATACTATATAGTATACTATAGTACCTAACACCTAAGAATAATTATATTTATAGTTAAATAAGTAATAAAATATAGTTTGCCAGTTTTTAAAAAAAGTGATTGGGGATACGACACCCAAACCCCTTTCGAAAGTACGCCACTTAAAACCATATGTATTAAAAACAATGGTACAACTATTAGTGAAACAATAACAACATAGGTACCTACATAGACTTATTATTATAATTTATAAGTCTATGTGTAACTAGTAAGCAATCGTAAGCAGGTGCAAGTTCTAGGAATATACTTATATATACCTACCCAGTACCGGCAGTATCCTCCTCCTGCAATTTCTTCGTTCTACAAAAAAATCTTATTTACCACCATAAACAATAAAACACAAAGAAGATTAATTGTTATTTGTTGGTCATTTTTAAATTTTAATAGATATAAAATGGCAATAACATCGAGAATCATAGTTCTCGGTTTTATTTGGCTGTTTTTTATCAATTATATAAAAACTGTTTAGCATAACATAATGTAATGAAATTAAGGTTATGAATTAAATTAAATTTGTAATGAGAATTTTAAAAAAATGTTTCTTTTTAGTTTTTACATCTAAGATTTAAAAATGTATTACAAGCTTCCTGATAAGTTCAATTTTTTTTTGAAATTTCACCTGCAAATTATCTATTTCTCCTCAATCGATTTTTGATATATTGTTGTAATTCAAAAACGAAAAACCGTAGATACTTGGCTTTCCACCAAATATATTTTATATTTAAACGAATCACACTGTAATTACATGTAGATACAGACGTATATCGTGTAAATATATAGGCGTACATTCTAACAACCCTATATAGCCGTTATACGTACACTATTTCTATTTATACGCTGCATGGCTCATTAATAATTTGATAAATACACGAGTATTATAGGAAATTACTAATGAGTGCATATGACGCCTAAATCTAGACACAATTGTGTTATCGTGAAATAACTGTTCACTGTGTTTATTTATGAAAACACGTGAACATTGAATAACCATGCGCCTCGAGTATTGACGTATTGACTTACGTACCTATTGTTTTTTTTATAGTATATATTGTTCAATTATTATATAATATGTATACTTATACAGTTATACACAGTTATTCAAATAATCTGGACCGCTATGTAGAACGTAACTGCCGATCCTTGCTTTAGATCAGTGATTCTCAACCTTATTAGATTTTCAAAAATCTCACACTGTCCCCCCTCCCTTTGGATTTTTATATTCTTAAATCTAATAAAATTAAACTCCTTCCTCAAAATTAAAAAGCCCACAAGGTAGCGGTACACCCCACATTGGGAATAACTGTTTTAAATCAAAAAAAAAAAAGAAAAATAAATAGAAAAATAAATCACCCCACAAATGTGTTTATATAAATAATCTATTTTATTAGAATTTAAAGTGGACGTTAACACACTTACACAGTTACACACATGCCACATGATTAGTATTCATTAAAAAATAATCACAATAAATTAACTATAATTCAATAATAATTTTTATTCAATAAATTAATGCATTTTAATTGAATTGTATATATTATTTTAATATTAATATAATATTCAATATATAATTGTACTTATGTTTGATATAAATTAAAATTATTAGCTCCAGGTTTCGGTTTGATAAAATCCTTTAGTTTCCATCATATCTATGGTATTTAAATGTTTATTTTTTGTAAGTATATTTATAAATACATTTTTAACTGCAGTTGGCATGTCTTTTGCATTTCCAGCAACAAATACATAACAGTCTTTAGTAGAAAGTAATTTAAATAATTCATCTTCGTTTTGTTCTAAAATGTGTTGTACATAACTGCAAAAATACAAAGTTATTTATTTTATGATAAATATTCAAGAAATAATTGAAAAATTACATTTTATGATCTTGATCTCTTGAAAATGCAGTATACAATGATAGTTTTTCGTCTGCTATTAGTTTTTCCCAATCATTAACACAATGAAAATCACCCAATCTATTTCTAGCACCGAAATATAAATGTAATGTTTGTGCATTACCACATTTATTAGCAACAGCTTCATGCACAAAACTTCGAAACGGTGCTACACCAGTACCAGGTCCAATCATTATAACATTACACGACTAAAAATAAAAATAAATAAATACATTTTGTTGAGATTAATAACTAACTATATATTGATTAATATTTTAATAGTAAAATATTTACTTGACTATATGGAAACTGAAAAGATCCTTTCTGAATCCAAACTGGAATTTTATCACCAATGTTTAAGCTAGCAAGCCATGTAGAACATAAGCCAGTTCGTTTAGCCACTAATTTTGTCTTGTATGTAACAACAGCAACAAGTAAATGTATTTCATTTATGTGTACCTACAAGATAATAAATAAATAATTAAAACTTAAAAACTAAATGATTTTATAAAAAGTTTATTTATAATTTGCTATAGTCATTTGTTAGGGCTCTAGCGGTTTGTTTAATGTTCTTGCAAACCGTCATAAATATGCTAAATGAAACTTATGGTTGACTACTGTATAATATTATAATACATAATGCTTCAAAGTTAAAATATATATTTTAAGATTCTGTTAATTGTTATACAGACATGCGTATTGCAAAATATGTTAAATATATTTTGTAATATAAATTATAAAAAATAGTATAATCTATTCTTATTCATAAATACTCTTATTATAGGAACATAAAAAAAATAATAAATAAAATATGAGTTCCTAAAAAATAATAAAATAAATGCATGTTCATTGCATAAAACTTAATATTTAGTAAAATTGTATTATTTTAATAATAGATTATGATTCATACTACGCATCATGTACAAAATATTTTACATTATTCATTTCAAATATGATGTCTATTATGGGCTACACTCATGACTAAAAACTTTACTCTGTACCAAATAAGAGCGAACCGCGTTGGAGCATCCAAATGAATCGTGGAGTGACGTCTAGACCACCTGGCCGAGTCTATTCGCTCTGTCATTGGTCACCGTTTCTTGGCCGTATTTTCCGTAAACACTCTACTCTGCCGCCGCTGCCACAAGCTGGAGTAGCGTTCTCCGTCATGTGAGAGTTTCGACCGGTACGCTCTTTATGGTACAGAGTATAGACTCTTTTAAATCTTCTCGTTACATTTTAAAAAAATGTTCAGTGATTCATCATGGCCAAACAATGCAGAGATGTGCACAAATGTCCCCTGCACTTTTGGCAATAATACCTACTTTTAAATATTTTGCATTATGAAATTAAAAAAAACCATTTCACATTATAAATTAATAATATCGGGAAGCAGAGCCTATATATCCATGTATTCAATCATCTTTACATTAAAGTACATAATAATGATAAAACAATTTATTTATTTATGTAATTTTATTTATAAATAAAAACTTACAGAAGGTGCTGAAGCAATTGAAAAGGCTCTCGGACGTATCGGAGAAAAAATTTCAAAAAGGTATTCTAAAGATAATTTAGCTGTTGCATGAGGAAAATCGGCCAATACTTCTAGAATAGTTCTTCTTGGACGATTGCAATAGCTATATAGTTCATCTTGTCCTTCAGGGGTGGTGAATTCCTTCAGTTTTTCTTTTTCCAATTCATTATCAGTGAAGTATGACAACAATTGAAATGTATACCTATTTGGTATAATCTGCATAATTGTATTCACCATCAAATATAAATAAGTTATTATAACAGAAAAATATTTACATTTAAATCCCAGTAGTATTTAGCACATTGATATAAAGTAAATGGTTTACACAAATTATATGGTATAGGCATATCATTGCTGCATTGTGTCACATTCAGTATTGTGGTAGGATTTAGTTTCATGTTCTTATTATCATTCAGCAATTGAAAGAAATTGCTCACGGATATTTCAGAATTAACCGGACGAACCATTAAAACATCGCCGGGTGAATAGTTAATACTGTTTTCTGAATATCCAAACTTTAATAATCGTACATCCTAAATAAATGATTTAAAAAAACATGATAAATATTATTTATATACAAATTAATTATAATTAGTAAACTCATGTTGAGAAAAGTGATACATATTGATTAATCTAAATGTATAATTGAAGTCAAATACCTATTAAGATATACTGTGTAGAATAAGTAAGTAGTAAACTGCAGCTTAAAAGGCTAAGATACCAGGAAAAATAGAGCAAACTTGAATCACCGACTTTAGAGTTCAAATATATTATTTCTGTCATTGCCGATACAACAGTTATTTTGAAATTATTATTTATAAAGTTTTAATGAAAAATTAGTAAATATAAAATTGTCACTTTTATGCATAATAATTAAAGTTATTATCTGTTGGAGTGTTCATATATTTAAGATAGCAAATCTAAACATAAGAAAGTATATTTTGGCAACTAGAAAGTTTTTATAAATAACATTTTTAAATATAAATTTAATATGATTATGATAATATATATCTTAATTTAAGAGAGGGGTCAAAAATCAGCAAGTCCAAATATAAATTATTCTCCATAACATATTTCCAAGTACACTACTATGATGCATAAAAAATAAATTACTTGGAAATGATTTTCAGCTGTGGTTTTTGTGTTTGATAAACAAGTGACTATTGTTGAATTTGGTTTTAATAGGTCATTATTAGGCAACTTGTCACTTGTATGGATGGAAATATTTGAACTTGATGTATGTACATTCCACCTAAGTATAATTTTTATAAGTCACAAATATTAAAAATATGTTATTGATTTATTTTAAAATTTACTTTGGTGGAGGTAATGAATTTCGGTCTATAGGTGTTAATCCATCTGTAAGTGGATGTTTTTCAATTAATACATTCCACAAGTTATCTATCCATGGATCAATAACAGCAAATGCTCCGATATCATGTTGGTCATCAGCTAACCCAATATCACATAATGGTTTTCCTCCTAATTGTATAAGCCTTCTGTACAGTTTTTTGGCTACATGATTGAATTTTACATATGAGCTATCTCCCAAACCCAAAACAGCAAACCTATAATATTTGTAAAATTATAATTAATTGTATACAATAACACTTGTTTTTTCAAATAATATTTTAACTTAACACGTTGACTGCGCTTGAATGACAGTAAGTGTACACTTATAAACTTATGTAAAGCAATGCAACATAATAAACTACAAATTTAGTTTTTTTGGTTTTGAAAATTTGATAAAATACTACCAAAAATATTATTATACTCATACAAGAGAGTTTTTTACTCTTCAATTCAATGTAATATGGACCATAAAAACATCTTATTCCTATTCACATGCATAGACACATAACAAATAAAATGTAAAATTATATAAATTCCGATGACCAATAAAGTGACTTTTATTCGAAATGCGCAGTCGCTTACTGCAATTTAATTTTTGGCTGCAGTGTCATCATAGGATAATATTTTTGAACAATTGTAAAAAATTACATAATCATTGGGGTAAACTGCATCATACCTTAAAAAAAGGTGTGCATTCAACGTGTTAACTTTATCTTTAGTACATCAACAGAAAAGTTGCCTTACTCAACATTAGTTAAGGAACTAGAAGGTAAATTTTTTCTCAATAGAAATTTCCAAGTAGCTTTCATATTATCTGGTTGATCACCTTGTCCAGTAGTTGAACAAACAAAAATAATTTTCTTTTCAAAAATTAGTTTGTCAATGGGATAGTCATCAATTGCAAGAACAGGTCCACTATAATGCAACCTAAACAGTAAACAAAATATATTATTACATTTTAAATCTTATATAATATACAAATAGGTAGGTAAGTTAAACATAAATGAGAATATAAGGTTTGATTAGTTTCCATCATTAAATGTACCTATTCTCATTTCTCACTAAAAATAATTTTCATATTTATTTTTTCATTTCTCAGCTAACAGCCATATCAATATTAATCACTGTTGAAACAGGGAAAAAAATAAAGAACATAGGTAGGTACCTACCAAGTTTCTTTAATTTGGTTTGTATACCTATTCGGTAGTTTAATTATCCTAGGCTTGAGTATGTTCAACATTTTTTTTTGTTCTCAAATTACTCATTTAATATGACTGAAAAAGTGTACCATTTTGATTCCCTCCAAATCCTTTCAGCAACCTCCTGGGCACATCCAGTTTGACTGCCGTACAATATGAGGAGTCGACGACTGTTGTCCATTATCATGTAGTCAAGAATCACGATGATGCGAATTTTCTTACCGTGAGAACATTAAGTTATCGAAGTATTGAATCGTCCAACCGTTATAGCAGAACAACTGATGTAAAACAATCAAAAATCCTGTACAAATGTGCAAACTATAATTAAATTCAAAATAAATATTGTCGTCGTCGACTATGTCGAGTACGCTCGCTGTCCGTTCACGCCGTTGAGTACTCCTTACTCCTTAGACTAAAGAACAGTACTCACTACTCGTTCTCATTATCAGTATAATCGTACCGTCGTACCGATGTTATCTACAGCTGTTACCCTCTAAAGGGCTGTACATACGGTACAATTACAGCGGGCACCAATATGATAATTATTGAAATCTGTGATTTCATTGGACATCGCGATCACCGATTCTTTTTCCCTGATACTGCGATCTAGAAATATAATATTACTCTCGAGAAGGTCCGAACTCCGAAGGTGTACGTTTTTTCTCATTACTCTTGTACCCTGCAATAATTCATTTTCCTACAATTTTCGCCGTTCAAACACTGTAAGTAATCGACTTCATCGAAATGTCGATTCTTAAAAATGGAATGAAACTACTGATGAACAGAGTAAGTACGATAATAATTAAATGTTATAATACATTCTTCAATTTTTTACTGTAATATACCGTCTCATTCCCAACAGTTTTCTTACAAAAATTAAAATATTATGTATTGTGTCTTATGTATGTGTATTTTTCGTACAGTCAGCTCAAAATGCATTGGGAAACAAATGTCTCCACACTCCGTCGTCATTGGTATAATTAATCTCTATTATTTGATTGATTAAAAAACTTTAACAAAATTATTTTTTATCGATTTCTAGGATGCAGCTAAAGCTGTTAGCATCAAGTCACCGATCGCTAGGGCGTTTGCTTCTGGTGAACCAAATGAAGTAAACCGATGAGTTCTATAGCCGTGTTTTTATTTTCAACTTAAACAATTTATTTTACAGGATACATTTTCCAACATGCCAGTTGAACGAATTACATGTACATTGATTCCCGGCGACGGAGTCTATCCTGAACTGATGAACTCCGTCCAAACAGTACTGAAAGCAATTGGAGCTCCTATTGATTTTGAAACCATATTGTTTTCAGAAGTACAGCATTCTAGCAGTGCTAAAGTTGAAGATGTTATCAAATCAATCAATCGCAATAGAATTTGTTTGATGGTATGCTCATTGTTTTTTTTTTTTTTTTTAAATATAGTTTACGTCATAAAAATTATATTTATTACATAGGGTGCGTTAATGAGTCCCGATGTTAGCTATTCTGGAGAACTTCAAAATTTACATATGAAACTCAGGAAAGGTTTAGATTTATATTCCAATGTTGTTCATGTAGTTTCGTGGCCGGGAGTTGCTTCTAGACATAAAAATATAGACATGGTAATTATTCGTGAACTTACAGAAGGAGAATATTCAGCTCTTGAACATGAATCAGTCGACGTAAGCGATAACTTTTTCATCATTACTTATATAATATGAATTTAATATTTTTATTATTTCTAGGGTGTAGTTGAGTGTTTAAAAATTGTTACTGCTTCAAAATCTCAGAGAATAGCAAAATTTGCTTTTGATTATGCTATTAGAAATAATCGTGAACGTGTTACGTGTGTTCATAAAGCTAACATTATGAAACTTGGAGATGGTTTGTTTTTAAAAAGTTGTTCAGAGGTAAGTTGGTAACCTAATAAATATAAAACTATTTAAATACCTACTTAAAAAAGTTATACATCTTTCAAATTTAGTGCTATTTTGTTAAACTATGTTTTCTTGTTTTAAGATCAAACAACTATATCCTGGTGTCAACTTTGAAGCTATGATTGTCGATAACTGTACTATGCAGATGGTATCCAATCCTCAACAATTTGATATTCTAGTCATGCCCAATTTATACGGCAACATTTTAGATAACTTGGCGGCTGGTTTAGTAGGTGGAGCAGGTGTTGTTGCTAGCTCTTCCTTCAGTCCTGAATGCGCTGTGTTTGAACCAGTAATAACTATCATATTTAGTTAGTTAATGATTTCATATTAAACTTTTATAATAATCTTAGGGTGCAAGACACGTATTCCAAACCGCCGTCGGTAAAAATATTGCTAATCCAACTGCAATGTTGATGTGTGCATCTAAAATGTTAAGACATGTTAATCTACAACATTACAGTGAATCCATCAGAAATGCAATTAGGGAAGTGCTTGCTGCAGGAAAAGTGAGTATTGTTAATTTTAATTTAAAATATAACTTGGTATTATAATATGTAAGTTTTGGATTATTTATATAAGTTGAATTTGATTCTCATTTATATTAAAACAATTAAAAAAAATTTTCAGGTGAGAACGAGGGATTTAGGTGGTTCAAGCAGCACTCATGAATTTACTGATGCAGTTATAAAAGCTATTGTTTAAATTATTATTATTTCCTTATTTTTGAGAGTTGAATATTAAATTTTCCTGTAATAATAATTTGTTTTCTCATTTTAGCTTAATTTCATCGGTTGTACACAGTATTAATGAAATAGATTACATAATTTATTTAAAAAAATGTATTGTTAAAGTAGACAACAACTTTATCATTAACTTAAATACTTCCTTTCATGTTGTTATTTCATTTATCATTATTTATTAAAGTTGATATTTAAAAAATATTAATATCAAATATTTTGATTATATGTATACTATTTTAAAAGTTTTTTATCAACCATTAGAAATCTAGACACTGTAATTTTGGGTTTTTAATACTTTTAAGACAATTTTATAAATATTGATTTATATGAAATAATATTTATTAAAAAATGTTACAATTAATGCACTAAAACATATTACTATACTATAGTCTAAAATACTATTATTGCTATCATACTGTTATTGTACTTAAAATAATATTAAATAATTGTATCGAAACCTAATGCTTAACTTTAAGATTAGTCCCATTTATATAAATAAATAATAAATTGCAATTTATTACACACTGTAATCATTTGCATTAGTTTATTATCAGTTTTTATTATAAGAATTGATCAGAAAAATACCAAGTAATATATTTTATTATCGTAAATTATTTAACAAATTGTTAATTGATGTATTTTAGTATTAAATAAAATCTTATTTAGCTATCATATTCAAGACTTATTATTTAATCACTATTAAAATTCTTTGAAAATAAAATCACTGCAGACTTTAGTTTAGCCGCTCCTCCTCTTCGGCTCTTCCTCCACAAAAGAGTTCTTGAAACCGTGATCTGTTGTAGTGGTTTTTTTAGAATTTCTATAATACATTGTGTTAAAGTCATAATCATAACTCAACTATTAACTACATAAGTCTACATGCTCTTCGCTTTTGGTAACTATAAAATATTAAAATAAATGTAATTGTTCTACTTTTTACTTATTTTAAAAAAAATAAGTAAAAAGTATAAAAATTTAAATATAAATGATCTGAAATAGAACCAATCTGACGTCTCAGATACCCATCATTAGCATGTTCTAATTGTGTAAAACATCTTATGACTTGTGATATCGCCATGTTTATATGAGTATTGGCAGCCCGTTAAAAGTCCCAGATATTTAGTTGATTTCCAAATTACTTTAACAATCTTAAATTTTAATAACTTGAATAAACCAAACTATTAGTCCTTATTTCACTACCAAAAACACCAATTAAAGCTGATTCAACTTGATTCAGCCAAAAATGTTGCATGTATCTATCACGGGGTAAGATAGAGATTAGAGACTAAGATCCTACTATTAATTAATATTAGTAGTTAATATAGCAGTCCGTGAGTTGTCATACCAACACTGCATGAATCTTTAGGTGATGACACAATTAAACCTCTGCCCGCTGGTGATGATGTAAGTCCTCCCATCATACTAATATTATACAAGTAGGAAGTACTTAGCAAATTATTTTGAGTTAAGAATAAAACTGTATGTACATGAAAATTTCTCTAAATACTTATATTTTTATTTTCTATACATCATAAAAAATTGACTCATTTTTAGCTGTTTATAGACATTTTCAGTTTTCAATTTTTTTAGTTTTTTTTTTTTCTATAATTGTCAATACAATTTGATTTGTTGGGTAAAAATGCTTGATAATTTAATACAAGGCATCTGATATATTGTTACTTTGGCAATTGAAAATACAGGCACAATTTTTTTTATAAACATTTTAAATTTGAGTTTTGACAAAATTTAATAATTATTTTGTAGTTTAAAATTTATAAAAATGTTCAACTTTTGTAGCTAAAGATTAAAAATTTAAAACAATGTTCCGCACGTAAATATGTTATAATATATAAATTATCATATTCACAATAATATCATCAAATATAGGTTGACTGACCATCTCCGCTCAGAATTGTTTTTCTTATAACATTATATATACCATTGAATTCAAATTTAATGCAATCCATTATACAATGACCTACTAGTAACTTGCTGTACAACAGTCACACTTACCCACCTTTTTTTTTTTTTTTTTGTTCAAAAATGTACTATTAATGTCTTAAAATGTTATTCAGAAATAGTTTTTAATTATTAAAGAATTATTCTCTACATCTGACACAACAGTAGTAAAAACTTACTGTCATCTTCGCCTTCTATTAAGTTTCCACTGTCTAAAGTCGAACTGTGGCAACCATAGATAAACATGTAGGTAGAACAACCATATGAAAATATAGTATTAAAATAAATGAGTTGATATTCAATATCAATTGAGTATTTTAGATTCTGAGTGAAACAATGAATGTATTGATTTTACAATGATGTGTGTTTTTTTTTTATTTTTTTTTTTTTGTGTCTGTGTACACGATAAGTAGTCGAAATAATGCTTCGATTTTCGACTTCAGTATCTTGTTCGATTGGAAAGTGAATATCGTTGGTGCATTGGGGAGGTCAAAATTTAAAATTCCCAATACCTAGTATTCACAAGCGCCGGGAAAAACAACATAAAAATTAAGGAAAAACGGGAATTTTTACGCAAAATCAGTTTTTGACAAAATCAAATTTGGTTTTTGGTGTAACTTTAAA